>CABHPH010161690.1:0-60465 GCA_902168325.1 Peromyscus nudipes | reverse complement strand
CTCTCTCTCTCTCTCTCTCTCTCTCTCTCTCTCTCTCTCTCTCTCTCTCAGGTAAAAATGTGCCATTTGTTCAATTAGTATTAATTCTTTCCTCTCCTCCTGCTGTACTCAGAATAATTTGATTTAAGGTCAAACAGCCTCAAGACTGGGAATAGTTTCTATTTAACATGGATAAATGTTAAGAAAAGAGATACTTTATTTTATGTGATCCTTTGTCATCTAGAAATTTCTGATACCTCAAATATACAGGCTGATAGGTTATGAATTATCATTCACTTCTTACTGAACAGTTGGAAAACTGCTCAGGTTTACCTGGGGTGATTTTTCTGTTGGGAAAAAAATTGCAAATCCTTGACATCCATCAGTGAATAAGAGATAAGGTGAGAAGCAGAAAGTACAGGCAAAAGCTTCCAATTTTGCTCTTCACAAGTGGACATTAGGCAGTTGGCAGGGATTAACATAACAATTTATCTATTTCTTGCTCCCAGTCAGGCAGCATCTGGTCTGTAGAGCAAGACTGAACATTTGTCTGCCTTTTCTACCCCCAACTGTTTTCACCATATGCATGCACAGAAATAAAGGAAAACTCTAAATCAAATTTAAAAGATGATGGATCATTAGGAGAAATAAGATGTATTTTCCTCTCAGGAGCCAGGGTTAAAAGTAAGCAAATCTGTTTCCAGCATGAGTGACAAGCCAAGTAGGCTCTAATAGCCACACAGCCCTACCCATGCACCCTGTGACTTCCTGTGACTTGGGCTCTCCGCTCTTCTGAGACAATCAGGAAGGGCAAGCTGTAACCCTTCTCCACCTAGTAACTCCATTTCACCTCCGCTGCCTTCTAACCTATTGCAAAACCATGTGATTGGGAAAATATTGAAGGAAGAACAGGTAACCCCACAACACAAGGCATCAATGAAGGAGCCCTGTCTGCATAGTGACAGTATCCTGGGCAGAACTGCTCCATTCTTCTTACCAGCAAACCATCCATGCAGCAGTTGACAAGTCAGCATTGCAGATGACACTGTTACAATGTGTATTTTCATTAAACTAGTGTCCAGAATCAATGATGTAGCACTTATTTTTCTTTTGCTGTAAAAAAATACTATGACCAAAAGCAACCTAGAAGATAATAGGTTTTATTCTACTTACAGTTCCAGAAGATATACAGACCAGCATGTCAGAGAAAACATGGAAATGGTAGTGGGAAGCAGGATTGGCAGTCAAAAAGCAGAGAATATGAACACAGTGTGGGGCCAGACTATGAAGCTTCAAAGCTCCCTCCAGTGATGTTCTTCCTCTAACAACTCTCCCTCCACCTTCTATAACCTTTCCAAACACTGCTACCACTTGGGGACAAAGTGCTCAAATATGTAAGCCTAGGAGGATCATTTCTCACTGAAGCCAATACAATGAGTATATCGATAATTTAAGCAACAGTATCAATTGTATTTTAGGGACAGGAGAGATGGCTAAGTTGTAAAGAGTATTTGCCTTCCTGCTCTTACACAAGACCCTGCCTTGGTTACTAACACCTACATAGGGCATCTTACAACTTTCTGTAACTCCAGCTCCAGGGTAACTGACAGCCTCTTCTGGCCTCTGCATTCACATGGTACACAGACATACATGCAGGCACACACAAACACACATTAAATAAATAGCATTTTGAATTGCCTTTTATATGTTTTTCTTTTACAGAAAACTATTTCTCACCAAAGAAGCTTCAGGGAAGAGACCATAATACAAAATATACAACATAAACATAGGTAACTAATCATTCCTTCATAAGGGATGGGTCTTTAGGCTATGGTTATAATTCAAAGACGAACTTTTGGGGGAACACAATTCTTATACTGTTTCACATTTGTTCCTCATTTCAGATGGGTAATGATTGTTTATAAATATTAATTTACTAGTTTAATAAAGCATTAGTTTTAAAAGCTAACTTTTTTTTACATCATTGCAGGTATATTATTCAGATCACATTTTCATAAAGCCTGAAATGTATGTTTAAAGTTTGGCGTTATTACATGCACCTCTAATCCCAGCACTGGAGGGAAGGATACAAGAGGATCTGTGCTCTGGGCCATTCTGGAATACACAATGTAAACCCTAGCTGAAAACACAATGAAACAGAATTGAAAATGTGCCTACCACACCTGAATCTCTTTTTATTTCTAATTTTTATATTCATGTTTCCTCTTTTTAGCTCTCAGTTTGATTTTTCTAGTAGTTTTATAAAATGATCAAGGACATACCTAATTAGTTTTCTGTCATCTTGACACAGTAGTGTCATCTGCAAAGAAGGAAGCTCAATTGAGAAAATGTCTCTGTATGATTGGCAAGTCTGGGGGGCCTTTTCCTGATTAATGATTGATGTAGGGGGTTTCACCTGGCTGTAGGCACTGCTACCCTTGGGCAGGTGGTCCTGAGCTGTATGAGAAAGCAGGTTGAGCAAGCCATGGAAAGCCTCATCTCTCCATGGTTTCTACTACAGTTACTGCCTGTAGCATTTACATAAATTGTTCTAGTATCAATAAAAACTCAGGAGTCAGAAATTGAGATTAAAAACTGGATAAATCCAAGGAACAGTGGGAGGTGTGACTGGCTGACCCTACTCTCCACCTTTTCTGATCCAAAATGCCCCAGAAACTTCCCTTCTCCCCTCCTTCTCTCTTCCTGTCCCTCTCTATTTGACTTTCTCAGTCCTCCAACATCTCTATGGCTAATCCAGGTCAGCCAATGGCTGACTTCATCCTTGATTCAAGGTAGCTTTATTGGCACAGAGGATTGGCAGCATGAATAATTCTCTCACAACAATTCCCTCCTTTGGTCTAAATAAGAAGGAAGGGCTTTAACTCTAACATAGTGAAACTATTACAGTTTGGTTATGCAGTTCTAACTGACTTATAAAACAGACAGATACCTTTTACCTGCTCAAACACAGAACAAAATATCTTTAGCTAACTTGTATACACTTCACATTCGATACTTGTGTTAATGCAGATGTATGTTACCTTTAAAAGTTTGTGTGTGTGTTTTTTTAAAGGACTAGACACCAAAAAAGACAAGTAGCCCAGGTGATCCAGCCTTTTAGAATGCCTCTGTTGTAGTTTTCTCAAAATTCTACATCCAGAACAACTTCAAAGCTGCTAGCTGAGATGATCTAGCCTCCCAGACTATTCCAGCCAGGACTTCAGATAAGCTATACACTTTCCCACCACACAGAGACTAAACAAAAATTAATACAGCTAGCACTCCCAGGAATTGAACATTATCCCAATTTTCTCAGGGTCTCCTAAAGATCCCATCACACCCAGACAATAGGAAACAATCTAGAGAACAGGATGCCCACATTCCCAAGATGTGGGATAGTTTTTGATCATTTGGTGGGTTATAGATATTGTTGTTGTTTAGAGGGGTTGGTTACAAGTTGTTACTGGTCATGGTCAAGGGGAAAAAATAAACACAATAGGTTGTATTAAGAGATCTCTTCAAAAAATGGGGAGCTAGAAATGATAGGATAAAAGGATAGATTATTGAATCTACTTTTAAACTAATAAAAAATCAACTACTAGCCTTAAATATTTTATATTGGTATGGATTTTGTAGATTGATACAAATTTAAAATTATTTTTATTATACTCTATCATATGTTTCTATTTCTTGTTTAAAGTATTATACCTATGCAGCTCATTTAAAAACGTAATATCAAGTTCTAGTCCTTGAAGACTATGTAGAATAATAAAGAAATACGGGTTAGTAGTTAGTCGTCTAACAATCAAACTTATAGTCATGTTAAGTATGTTTTCAAGGTCAAATAGAGATATATTTTAAATAGATAGGTGGTCTTCAAACATTTCAGAGACCTACAGAATATGACATTTAAAATGTTTTAATATCATAAGGGTTTTCATGACAATGAGGCCTATCTGCTCCTGGCAGCACCAATTTACTTCAAAGGAGGATGATGGACCTTGAAGAGCCTCTATGAGGTCCTTACATTTGTGGCAAAGTTAGCCACTGGGGAATGGAACTGCCCTTGTCTCAATTGCTGACAGAATGCTGTCCAAATTAGAAAAGCAGGACACAAAAGAAGGCAACTACCAAAATTTGCCAAGACAAAGTAGGACAGTCATTCAAAATTCCTGCTGCACAGAAAAGTCTGTCAGATATTCTAGGCCTGTAGGTCAAGGTTGGATGCCCCAATGTTACAGAGCAACCTTGGGGTAACTGTCAAGGCAGCTAGATTTCTCTGTCATTTTTTAGTTTTGAAAGTTTCTTGCTCCACACTTCCTGTTTAATCAGGTAATATTATATCCTTCTTGGGTCTCTGGTAGGGTTGTAGATTAGTTATTTGTGGCTAGAAGTTTTCCTGTGTCCTGCCTGGCCCTGAGGTCCTGCAGCAGCTAATAAAATAATCACTCAGTGGCTTATATTAATTATCAACTGTATGGCCTATGGCAGGCTTCTTGTCAGCTAGCATTTTCATCTTGAATTAACCCATTTCTATTAATCTATATGTTGCCACATGGCCGTGGCATTACTGATCTGCTGGTATCTTGTTGCTCTTTGGGTGGCTGGTGTCTCCTCCCACTCTTCATTTTCCTCTCACTTTGTCTTGCCAGTTGGAAGGTATTGTGTAACCCTATTCTGCCTCAGCATTGGCCAAATAGCTTTATTTATCAACCAATCACAGCAACACATATTCACAGTGTACAGAAAGATATCCCACAGCACTTATTGTTACAGTTTTTCATGATTTTGTTATAAAGTAAATCAGGTACAAAACATTAGACCCATCAAGATAGAATAGGTAATAAGAGAATTTCTCCAAATTTGCCAAATACAAATGGACTGAATATTGCAAATGTAATTCTTACTTGATAATTGTTCTTATTGTATATAATTTTACTGTATTAGAGTTAAAACCTTTCCTTTTTTATTTAGACAAAGAGGGGGAAATGTGGGATATTTGTATACTGTATGAGGATGTATTGTTGTGATTGGTGTAATAAAAAGTTAACCAGCCAGTATTCAGTATTCAGGCAGGAAGTATTAGCAGGACTTCTAGGAAGAGAGAGAACTCTGGGAAGAAGAAAGGTGGAGTCACCAGAGAGACACAGAGGAAACAGGATGGACAGTACATAGATAAGGTGATAAGCCTCATGGTAGAATGTAGATTAATATAAATGGGTTAATTTAAGTTTTAAGAGCCAGTTGAGACAAACCTAAGTTAAAGGCCAAGCTTTCATAGTTAATAAGACATGTCTGTGTCATTATTTATGAGCTGGCAGTGATAAAAGAAAAAATCCAGCTTCACCTACCTTAAGGTTTATACATCCCTCTGTGATGGCCTGCTACTTGGAAATGTAAGGTGAGACAAACCCTTCCCTCCCCAAGCTGCTTTGCGTCATGGGATTGATTACAGAAATGGAAAGCAAACTATGGCGTTGCTTATAATTTATTGTCTCTTCTTATTTTCTAGAAGAATAAATTCTATTTTTATCTTTATTGTTTCTTATTTTTAGTTTTTTCTTGTGTGAAGTATATTGTGTTGTGTTTTCACTGAAGCTAAATGTTTGTTCAGTTGCATTATGCAGGACCAATTCAACAATGTACAATTGTGTCCTTTTACTTACTCAGTTCCGTTGTAATTTCCTCAAATATGACACTGATGTACACTCAGTTCCAGATGTTCTGAGTCATTACTCAAAGCCACTTGTACATGACCGAATTGTTTTGCATTATTTAAATTCTGTATCAATTTCCTTCAGGAAGACACTGCATTATTTTTCTCAGTCTTTCATTTTTTTCCATATTCACAGCCTGACCTTGTAACATTAGGTTCTAGAGATGGAGTGTATAGCCCTGCTTCTTGACTTTGAACTCAGCCACTGTATCAAAGGTGTTTAGCAGAAGTCAGGCATTCAAAGATTTGGTATGACTGCATACTTTTTTTTCTACTGTCCATGCACATGAGCAGCTCATGGGACTGAGCTTGTTCTCATCCAGCTAGAAAAATTTCTCAAATCTTCTGAGCACAAAAGTCTCACAAATTCTAAAACAGGGATGCGTTGGTGTTGCTTTGTTCTCTTTTATTTTTATTGGTTGGTTGGTTGGTTGGTTCGTTGGTTGGTTGGTTGGTTGGTTGATTTGGTTTGGTTTGATTTGGGATCTGGTTTGTTTGTTTTGTTATTTTCACTTAAGAGTAGCCCATGATGGCTTCTGGGATCAGTTTCTCAAGTATGGCTTCTGGGATCAGTTTCTCAAGTATAGCATTACAGACCATCTTACATGGCAGCATCTAGTAATGTTGTTTAGCTATTAAATTTGGAGAAGCCTGGTCACAATGAGATGACATTAGTTATTCACCAAATGTTAGTATTGATATTTTATTTCTTCAGAAATTGATAACTAAAGTTCAAGCTTGCTATAATCCAAACATAAAATATTCATCTTTGGTCTTGGAATCCAGAATTAAGCACTGAAAAGCAATCAAAGCCACTGTGAAAATGGTGAGCTATATGGTGAAATTGGAAAATGCTTAGCTACAACTAACAATCTAACTAGCCTGTGGAGTAGAGGCAGGTAATTTTGAGGAGAATTTAAAAGCATGTATTCATCATACTTTATGCATTTAGTGGGAATTGAGAGAAAGAGTTTAATTCAGAAAGTAGCTTGCCAATTAGCAAACAAAGATGGAAGGGAATGCATTCAGGCCAGAGAATCTAGGAATGGAAGGTGAAAAATTGTTTCTCACCAAAGTAGCTTCAGGGAACAGACCATATTTTTCTTGCTAGTTGGAAGGTTATGGACATAGGGCTTGGAAGGCAAAACGAAGGGCTTAGCTCTAAACACCTTTTGTTAGGAATTATATTGTATTCCTATGAAGGAATTAGAACAATGAGCAAATAATAAATTCACTCAGCAACAAAAGACTGCAAAGGAATTAAAGGTATAGATCAGAGAACACTAAATTGTGCCTTGCCCCTATAATTGGTATAATAGAAACTGCTATTTGTTAGAAAGATTTGTAATTATATTTAGAAAAAAAATGTCCATGTGGATTAAAAGAGACAAAGAGACCATTTACTACATAAAAATCTCTCTGGACTTCCAATATGCTACAAGTAGAAATCAGGCTGTGAAAATTACTCAGATCCCAGAGAAAAAATGACTTTCTAATATTGTGACTCCAAAAGCACTAATTTACCTTGACAACTCAGTATACAAAAGCAGATCTCAGACATAATCAAACTACCTACGTACAGTATAGAGAAAGTGATTGGCTCATTTTTTTTGGTAAATAAATAAATAGCAAATGTTTCAGATAGGCTAGCCAGTCTGGTCTAATTAGTGTTGCCTTCCAAACATTAAAAACAAAACAAATGGTGTTTAGCTATCAATACTAACTCTTTATGTTGCTCTTTTTTTTTTTTTTTTTTTTTTTTAGCTGAGACAGAGTTTCTCTGTGTAGCTTTGTGCTTTTCCTGGAACTCACTTGGTAGCCCAGACTGGCCTCGAACTCACAGAGATCCGCCTGCCTCTGCTTCCCAAGGGCTGGGACTAAAGGCGTGCGCCACCACTGCCCAGCTTATGTTGCTGTTTTATCCATTCATCTTTTCACCTAAATTTGTTGCTCTTTCCATGGAGTACAAGTCCACGATTGACAGTGATCTACTGTATGGCTTGTTTTGAACTATAGGTAGTAAATAAGGGTGACAAAGCCAGTGATGTGAAATGCATTGTGAGGATTGGCTTGCTGTTGTGTATTTCTGACAAGTTCTGTCATGTCCCAGAGGAATAGACACATGCCAGCAGACCTGGACTTTGATGGAAAGCCAGCCAAGTCCAACTCAAATTTGCCATTTTTCAGGTCACATTCAGAGTCATTAAAAAGAATAATATTATTGTAGAGGATGAATCATTAAGGCATTAAGTTATTTTTATTTCTTTTTCCTTTATAGTTTGTCTCCTGTGAAAATATCATGAATTTATCTTCCATAGTACTGATTAAAATTTGTCTTTATGATTCCAGAGAAGCTTATTAATTTTGCTTTGGATATCCCTTATGATTCTGAAATGTATTTGTTCTCCTATAATTTTTAATAAAATCCTTGCACATGCACAAGGGTAGAACAAATAACACAATAAAATAATATAATGAAGCTCTATATACATCACCAAACTTCAACAATCAATTGCTGTTGAACATTGTCATCTCTACAGCCAGTCTATTTCCCTTCATTTTCTGACTTCCTTTGAAACACATCCCAGAAATCACATCATTTCATCTTAAATATTCCAGGCCATACTTCTAAAGATAAGCACTGTTTTAAAAGTCATAATTACCTTCTTATCATCTCTCTTTTAAATTGATAATAAAATCATCAAATACCTTTTCTATGTTTAAATATCTTACCTGTTCTTTAAAATAGTTTGCTAATAGTTTACTGAATTAGATTTCTAAGAACATCAATGTATGACCATGAATTTATATACTCTTAAATCTCTGAATATTCTTGAAATAAAGTCAGTTAAGTAACGTTACATCTCACATAAATTTCACTAGTACATATAACTAATATGATTATTGAATTCATTTAATCATAATTACTTTATATGTACACAATCACACATGGTGCACAGAGAGATAGATGATAGATAGTTAGATAGATAGATAATAGATAGATAAATAGATGGACAGATAGATGATAGATAGGTAGATATAGATGATAGATAGATAGATTAGGTAGATAGATACCGCTGTATCAAAATAACCACAAGAGCCAAGTGCAGAGATGCAGTCTCATCACCCCAGCACTATGACAGTGCTGTCAATTAAGCCTATGACACTAGTGGAAGGAGGACATCGCATTTGAGGACATTCTGAGCTACACAGTGACACTTAGTCTCAAGAAAACAAAACAGTAACATTTTAAATAAAATAAATACCAAGTGTCATAATCAATGATAGCAGCTTAAAATATTTCCTATGTGCTTTGTCTTTAGAGTATGCAGTTTAATTACCTGGATTTAAAATATATAAATAGAGTCTCAGAAGGTAAGTCAATGTGACAAGAACAAAACGGGCATTATGTATTTTATATCTTTCTTTGTTGCGTGAATTTAAAAGTTATATAAAAATTTAAAGTTCAAAAATGCAGGCAAGCACTATGAATGTAATGGAAGGGGAAGTTTTTCTAATAAAATCAAAGCCACAAACTCTATGTAATAAAAATAGAACTGACTGCATGGAATGGGGGGGAGGTCTTCTCTTCTCAGGATTCATACATTCATCACAGACAAATGCCATACCCAGTACAAATGTGTGTAACACACATCGCCAACAAAGGATGATATATTGAAAGGAAAATTAGCAGTACAAAAATATAAATGGAAAAAAATAACTTAATCAAGCCTGTCACAGAAGATGAAAGTACAAAGACTCATAGATCAATAACAAAATGCAAAGATGGACTGGTCAATCTATCATGGAGATGATAGTTACAATTATAAAGAAACTTAATTTCATATCCACCATCGTAAAAAATAAAAGTGTGAAAGATCAAGTTGTGACAAGAAATTAAAGTACCAGAATTTCTCGTACAAGGCTGGAAAATAAGGGATTGTTAAAATGAAAATCTTGCAGAGAAAAGGGCAGCAGGAAAGGCAGTCTGATTGAAGGGTCTTGTAACAAAAGAGTAAGCCAGAGCTCACCCTGAGCTCACCTCCACCAGGAGATAGTGGAAGGTTTTTCTAGATCCAGGACAGGAAGAGACATAGGACCCTGGTTCTCCCAAATTGACCTTTTTGCAAAGGAGAAATCAACCCCCTCTCCTTTCAGAAAAAGAAAGACTGTCACAACCTTATCATGACATATTCATTGAAGTCAGCTCCCCCCTCCCAATGGAAGAAAGGACACTTGTTTTTAAGCATATACTTCAATACTACAGTTTCTCAATGATTGAAAATAAAAAAACTGACTTTGGTTGTAAAACTAACAAGAGTCATTTAAAAACATTTTCCCATCGTACCTGCCAGCCTTTTGTCACTGTAATGAAATACTGAGATAATTTATAAAGAAAAAATGTTTACTCATAGCCTTAGAGGTTTTACTATATTCAGGCAGTACCACCACTTTGGGGCTTTGGTAAACAAAATTAATGACTACAATAAGGATCATGATGTAGAAAATCCAAGGAGATATAGAAGTCAGAATCAATTCGTACATCTATTTCTTATCTCTGTCTAGATCCCCACATAATTTCCTCTTCTTTCTTTAAAAATGAGTAAAACAAAAAATGCAGATTTCTTAAAATATGTTTTAAGGAAGAAGTTGTGGTACTCTAATTCAAGGATCCATGTCATAACCAGGGATCTAAGGACCTCCCATTCCTTCCATCTTCTAAATCTACATTAGCTTGTATTAGTTCCACCTGCTGTGTCTACATCAGCTTCTATTAAATGCCCTTAGAACAAGCATTGAATACATGGTACTTTAGGTGATGTTTAATATCTAAACTCTAGGACATCCCAATATGGCAAGGAAAGGATTTACAATTATGAGCTTTTGTAAATAAATGCAAGTTTTGTAAGTAAAACTTACACGTTTTTATTAATAAAGTAATGGATGAGCCCTCTGTAGTTTAGCTTTTAAGATTCCTGAGATCATGGATAAGAGGGCTTATCTGCTCTAAAGAGCAAACCAAACTAATCCGCTATCCTACAATGAAGACCCATGCATGTCACAAGAATTTCTGATCACATTTAAGCAGAGAAAATGTTCCCAGGCTCCTTGAAATGATGAAGTTCAAATATAGTTCCACATTGATTTAGTCATGAAAAGTTTTTTCTATACAACAGTCAAAATGTCAGTCTTTAGTGTTCAAGTTTAATGCTAAAGACAGTGTATAATCTATCTTTTGGTAAAACATACGGGAGAAAAGAAAAAGAGAAATCAAACATTAAGAACTTTTGCTCCTGATGGGGAATGTGGGGAAATTGTCCTGAGTTTTCTGCAGAGCAGATGTGTATAAAAAGCCCTCTCTAATGGATTCCTTTCTTGTTTGAGGAAGCTTCCCAAACTCTAGCTCCTTTTTATTCTGTCTCCATGCAGAATATTTACTTGTTCCTTGCTGAAATGGGGTCTTTTCTTCTTGGAAAGGCTTGTGTGTTTGCCTGCCAGGGGGCCAGCCAACATCAGACTTGATTCCTCTATCTTGGATCTTTATGCTAATGGGAAAAATTATCTGCAGTTTTTTGTCTTATTCATTTTTTAAAAAGGAAGTAGAAGAAGAAAGTATGTGGGGACCTAGACAAAGATAAGAAATAGATGCAGAATCAGAATGCAAAGGAGACAGAAGTTCATCAGATCCTAAAGCATGTTAATTAGTTTTTAAATCACTTTTTGCTTTTTCTATAGCTGGGTCATAGAATATTTATCACCTCAAACATTGCTATTTGAAACTGCTAATCAATCAATTAACCACTTCAAGGCTTTTAACATGTTACCTCATAAAATAGGGACTTTTCAGGAGACTGCCTCTTTATTCACTTGTATTTACCACATCCTAGTGCTCATTCCAGCATCTAGTGTACAGAGGTAAGCATTTGGAAAAACTGCTTTTAATTATTAATGAGTAAATGTAGACTTCTGTCTGCAGGAAAAGAAATAATCTAATCTCTGATCTCCATGACTCAATGAGAATAATATTTACAGGTAAAATAAACTAAGACAATATCTTACTAAGATATTAAAGGTGTTTTCACTGTTTTGATTCCCAAACTTCATTGTGTATACATTAAGCCAGTGTTTCTCAGCCTTCTTAATACCGTGACTCTGTTGTAGTGACCCCCCAAACATAAAATTGTTTCATTGTTTCTTCTAACTGAAATTTTGTGACTGTTATGAAAAATAGTGTGAATATCTGATATGCAAGAGATTCAATATGCAACAGGAAGGGGTAGGGACCCACAAGTTGAGAACTGCAGCTTACATAAGCCTGAATTTCAAGATTCACTACCTCATTGTGGGGATATATACATATACATATATGTATATATATATATATATATATATATATATATATATATATCACAGTAGTAATCCCACAAAGCACAGAATACCATTCACTTCAAAAGCATAAGCCTGGAAAATAGTCAAATCATCTTCTTTCCAATGCCAGCTCAGCCACAAATGAGCCTGTATTAGGAAAGGTCCTGCAGAGCTGTCATTCCTTGGGTTTTATTCAATTTTTTTCATATAATATATTCTGATCTTAATTTTCCCCCACCAAATTCCTTCCAGAACCTTCCCACCTCCATACTCACCCAACTCCACCCATTTAGAAAGCAAATAAACAAACAAGCAAACAACAACAAGACTAGGATAAGAATAAAAAGAAAAAAATCACAAGAAACACAGACACACACAAAGCCTCATTGATAAAAACAGAAAATCAGAAACCATGATATACAACCAAAAGACTGTAAGACATGAATTGCTCAAACAAAAAAATAGGAGACAAAGAGTCCAGAAAAATTCCATTGAGTGTGTTGGCCATCTACTGTTGGGCAAGGGGTCTACCCTTAAGTGTGGTTAATATATCCAGTGAGATTCCATTGGAGAAAACTAATTTGTCCTTTGCAAGTGGGTATCAATTATAGATAGCTTCTTTGTTAGAGGTGGGAGCAGTTTTCATAGTTATTACCAATAGGCAAAAACAATTCTATAACCTACTTCATATTGAAAAATGGGCTAGTGCATAATACATATTAGATATTCTATGTATTAGCTATGTGTGCTGTTTACCAATTCTACCATCTGCAGGATACCTAAAGGATATTTTATGCATTAAAAAAAAAAGAGATTCATCACAAGTAGTATAAATTCCACACCACCATCTCACCCCTCTAAACACTGTACTGACTTAGTCTAGGTTTCAGTTGCTGCCACCCCAATGGACCGTGACAGTACTTAACCAGAAGTACCATGTTGCCTACCAGATGCCTGCTTCAAATTGTAAATCCAATGTGTGCTTACTCACAGGAGAAAGATTTAGCATAGTTTCCTTTGGGATGAGGAACCTTAGACCACTAAAGCTATAGATACTTGACACTGTTATTTTCTCTCAAGAAAGCACAAATATAGGACATTGGATATTCTCATTTCCTTTCTATACTTCATCCTAGAATGTTTTTAAGTTACTGTGTGAGTGTGTGCTATAATATGTGGGTGGGGTACACACACACTATGGCACAAGTGGAATGTGAATTTCAGGGAACAATTTTCTGGAGTTGGTTTTCTCCTTTCACAATAAGATTCCAGAATCAAACTCTGGTCATTAACTTTCTGCAGCAAGCACTTTTAACAAATAAGAAATCTCTGAGAACCATCCTAGCATTCTAAACTTAAATTATGAACCATGATTAGAGAGTGCTGAATTCTGGAATCTAGCTTGAAATCTGGAATGGTAACACACCCAGTCCCCCCACCCCCAAGCATTGTGCCTTTTCTTTTGTGAGGAATTGCTTTGTTGTTGTGTTTTTGTAAGTTGATTAGTATTAGGTCCTAATAAGTGTAATCATTGTCAGTATTTGAAAACATTAAGGGTTAAAGACAGAGTGTCTAAGATGAAGGAAGCCTGACAGGACTCAAAAACACCCATGAGAAGCATTGGATGGCCTCCATTGTAAACTTGACAGGACTTTGAATACCCAAGTAGACACACATATATCTGAGTGTGTGGATGGCAGAATTTTCAGAGATGTTTAAGTGAGGAAGAAAGACCATCCTGAACATGGATGATCATATCTCATGGTCTGAGGGCACAGACTGAATTCAAAGGATAAAGTGAATGGACACTGGACTTTGTCTCATGACTGTGATGTAGTGTGACCAGCCACCTCATGTTTCTGCTGCCATGCCTTCCACACAACTTTCCTCAGTTGCCCTAAAAGGTCGAGTGAGGCTAAATTCAAAGGTAACACACTAAGTTGTTGGTACAGACAGTATAAAATTCAGTGTGTGCCATTGTTATTGTTCACTGCATTTGATCATGTTTAGAATGAAAATTCAAAGCAGGAAAAAAAGTAATAAAAAAGTAAGGTTTTGAGCATTATGGGAAAAATGATGGGAATCACATTTGGGGAATAGGTATATGGGTAGACATCTCTCAACAGGTAAAGTAGGTGAAGATATTTATGCTCCACATAATCCACACTAAAAAGCGACCTCAGCAGAGAACTTCAATGACCGTTTCTATAGCACAGTCTGCTCTGCAGGTCCTTGGCAATGTCTTTCCAAAGCTGTTGTGGTGTTAATGTGAAATACTCTTCATCGACTTGTGTGTTTAAAATCTTATTTCTCAGCTGGTGCTTCAGTCCTGGAAGATTGTGGAACCTTTAGGATGTGACACTTCATCAGAAAAAGTACTACACTCAGAATGGGTCTTGACATTTTATAACCTGCCCCAAGTTCCTCCCTGCTCTCTGCTTCATGACTGTGAATACAATGATCAGCAGCCTCACACTTCTACTATCATGCTTTCCTCACTAAAACAGCCCTCTTTCTAAAAACTGTAAACCAAAATAAGTCATTGCTCCTTCAATTCATTTCTTGCCAGGCATTTTGTTATAGAGATGAAAAATGAAAGTAATAACACTAGCCCTGCTTGTCACTGCCCAATGAGCACATGAATAAAGTGGCTTGTTGGTAGGGATAGACTGATAGAGGTTACTCACAGACTCCACAATATGGCCTTTGACTCCCCATGGCTGAAAAAGCTATAGATACTACTGAGAGCCAAATCTGCAAGCAACAGAGACACATAATGAACTTCTGATATTGCCTCATTCTTCAGAGTGACTAACCAGTGACCTAGTAGCAGGATGATTACATCTACTATGGGCAGAAAAACATTTTGCCCTTATTGTAACAGATACTTACTCTAGGTCTGAATTTCTTTTTCCTACATGCAGTGCTTCTGCTCAAACGAATGTCTATAGAGTTAAAAATAATGGCTCAGCTGCCATCATATTCCACACAGCATTGGCTCTGTTAAAAAAAATAAAAACCTTTCTGTGAAGCCAAAAGAGTACAGTAGTGGGTAAATGTTTATGGAACTCACTCCTCTTACCGCATTCTTCATCACCGAAGCATCTGGCTTGAGAGAATGTAGAATTGCCTTTTGAAGATACAGTTACAATAACAAGTAGTTGGCAATAACTTGCAGACCTGGGACGATATGCTTAAGAATGCAGCACACACTCTATAAAAAAGTGTCCAATGTATGATGTTGTTTCTTTTATAGTCGGGATTCATGGGTCTAGGACTAAAGAGTTGAAAATTGGAATGGTATCACTCACCACAACCCCTAAATGCCCAAGGGCAAAATTGATATACAAGTATCAAGAAGTTTAAGAGATGTAAGGAAAAAAGTATCGTTTCAAAGAAAAGAATGAAAACCAGTCAAGTGCTGGAGTAGAGTAAGCCTCTAGACAACATTTCTAAGCAACAACTTATCCCTAAAACCCCCTATAGACTACACTAAAGCAATAAATATTTTGTTTTCAAATGCATAGACAGATATAAATGCCTAGAAACAGATAACTTCTTGATGGTGCCATAGGTGGTCTATATCTATTATCTATTATTACTGTCTTCCAAAGGTTACACATGATCAAAGTCTTTGCAGTGAATTAAAATCTGGCAAAACTTTCCATATAACTCTGTTCCTAAATAAAAGATTAACTTACTATGAAAGCAAGTAGGACACAGATGCAATTTGAGAAAATTATTTTGGGGTAGATGAAGACGCGAATTTATTCTGTTGAGTAATATTTATCTGTTCTCAACTTTAAGACTGGACTGGATGCGGCATGTCAGGTATGTAAACTCTAAAAGCAATTAAAAAGCATTAATATTTATTCCTCATGATACTCTTCGGGGAATTGTATAGTAATCCTGCTGAGGCCACTTTTATACCTAGAGGTTATTTATTTGTTTGATTTTTTTAATGGATGAACTTATGTAGCCTCAGGCTTTATAGCACTTTCATTTTATTAAAAGTCCATGAAAACACTCAACACCCATGACAGCAGCATATGGTACCATTCTGCCTTGTGTTAAGAGATAATCCTTTACAAGCAAGAGAAAGCCCACTTTAAAAAAAAAAAAACTAGTCACAAAAATATAAATTGGTGAGATGATAGCTAAATTTATTAGCTTGACTAAATTATATATATCAGAACCTCACATCACACAATACCTAAAATATACACAATTATATTCAGTTAAGATGGATAAATGCATTAAAACTATTAATGGCATTCTATTGTGTAGATAAGCAGAAAGCTGCCCAGCCTTTGGTTTTGAATTCACTGAAGGGCAATACAATGCCAAAGACATAACTCTTCTCCATCACTTCACTTTAGCTTCAATAATGTTAACCTCACCTAAAATTGCCCTTCCTTATAACGACAATTTCAAGGGCTATATACTTTTTTTCTCTACATCAGTAAGGAAAGAAAATTCACTTCCAGACCTTCCTAATCAGAAGATTACTTGTGATTACACCACAAGAAACATTCTGTTAATTTTGTGAGACCAAACTGAAGTAAATATAATAAATTCCCACCCATGTTTAGAGATTGATGCCACAAACACATTATTTTACAAAATAACCAGATACATTTATATTTTAAGATTTTCATATAATTTCATAGTACTAGAAACTGATAACTTTTAAGTATGTATTATGAATTATTGACTACAGAGTAGAAATCATTTGATCTCTACTTGTTTAAAATGTTCTCACATTACTCAGGTGTCCATCTGGTTTGTGTGTTGAGTTGGTTTGCAGCTCATGCTTGCAAATGTGGAGGTCAAAGGTCATCAATGGGTCTCTTCCCCATCTCTCTCTGCCTTATTTTTTGAGACAGGGCCTCTTACTGAACCTGGAGCTGAGCACATGGCTTGACTGGATGAACAGTGAATTTTCAGAATTTCTTTCTCTGCCTCTCCACGCTAGGATTTCCAGATGTGTTCTGTCAAACTTTGTTTTCTTACATATGTACCAATGATCTGAACTCAGCCCTTTATGCTTGTACAGCAAATTCTTAACCCATTGAGCCATTTTGTCACCTCATTTCTTATCTGTCTATACATTTTTTCTACCCACTTAAAAAAATCACACACACACACACACACACACACACACACACACACCTGTGAATATAATATCCTGCAAAGAAATTGAACTTCAAAATTTTAGGGGATACCATGATGTAAAATCTAAGGAAAAATCTCCTCAAAATAATTTAGTGGAATTTTTCCCATTACCATTAAAGCATAGTAGAAAGCATACAAAGAAATGAAAGGAAATATTTTGTCATTTCTCTTCCTTTAAATTGACTGCTAGTAATTATAATATTGAAAAATAGCTATTTGGCGGATGACCACTTTGCCTTGTATTTTATAGCAAACATAACACTTCTTCTGAACTCAGTCATAAGATCTTTCATAGGAATGTAAGGATCTAGAGAAAACTATCTGTGAAATACGTTTGCAAAAGAAATTAAAGCAATATATTAACTGCAGAGCTGAAACATTTCAAGTAGAAGCCGAGAAGAAAGCAGCTGCACTCTTACACGATCTTGTTCTGCTTTCGTATACCCATGTAGCAATAAACATTAGCAGTATCTTTTTATCAACATAATATTTTTATTGATTATTGGGGAATTTTACATAATATAACCTGACCATCTCGGCTTCCCAGTCCTCCCAGGTCCATGCCCCACCCTTGTGAACCCCCCACCTCCAAAAAAAAGGAGAAGAAAATAAAAAAAAAAAAGTACTCTAAGTCCAGTTTGTGTTGTCCATATACTGACTGGAGCGTGCTCAAACTCCCAGTGGCATGTTACTGATTTAATTTCCCATTCACATAACTTCCCTATTGCTCTCTCCCCTACATTTCCTTCTACCTGTGGTTTGTACAGGAACAACCGCAGGAAAGAGGATAGTCAACGGACAAAGAGAGTGTGAAGTGTTTTGTTTTGGTTTTCTTAAATCAATATTATTATTTTCTATGCTGCTTTTAAAGTCCTCCCTCACTGACACCACCCAAAGGCTGACTTTCCTTTATGATACCACTATTGTGTGATCTTTGTTTGTTTGTTGTTGTTGTTGTTTGTAAACGTGTTTAGAAACTCATGTGTGTTCTTGGAATGCTCCCCCCCCACACACACACACACACTGCAGTCTTGCTCCTGGTGGCTGTATAGATTTTCCCTTCATTCTCTGGCTCTGTGATATTTGTCCTAGAGGACAATTTATATCCTCTCCTGTTTCATGACCTTAGCAGAAAGGCTAAAATTTCTTTCTGGAAAAATCTCTCATGTTTTGGGTAAGCTCTTTTAGGTCAGTTTCTTTCACAACACCTAGAGCCCCTGAAATTACTTAGCCATCAGGAACAAACACTTCCTTTATTGCTAGATGAAGGAAACAGTCTGTATTTCTTGCTGACTTTCTTTACTTTTTCTTGCCAATCGGACTATTCCAGCCATGTTTCCACTTCTAAATTATCCTGGCAGATTACAGTCACCACACTCATACTTGACTTAAAATTCCCCTTATGAAGAAATGAGAATGCTCCTGTGTAAATCTCATTACAGCAGCATTACAAGGGCAAAAATTTACAGTTCAGCAACCTCCTATTGAAAATCAGGATGTCAGGGCCTGGAGAGATGACTCAGTGGTTAAGAGCACTGGCTGATTTTCCAGAGGACCCAGGTTCAATTCCCAGCACCCACATGGCAGGTCATAACTGTCTATTACTCCAGTTCTAGGGGATCTGACACCTTCACCCAGACATACATGTAGGCAAAACCCCAATGCACATAAAATAAGAATAAATAAATCATAAAAAGTCATATTTTAAAAAGAAAAAGAAGGAAAGAAAGGAAAATGAAATGAAAGAAAACCAGGATACCTGAAGTCCTCTTGCATGCAGCCAAAATGTTCTTTGGTGATTTTCCTGGGGTTTATATGCAGCTTCAGTTCAGAGAACAAGGAGCCTTCTGCTTTCCCAGTGAGAAGTCAGGGGAAGCCCACAGCTTCTTGATTTGTCTATGAGTTCCTTCCAAAGGGAATTGTATGAGTATCTGCACTCCTTTAACAATGGTCTAGAGGTAGAAAATCAAAGTGCTGCACTAATTGTACCACGAGCTGGTTCACAATTCACATCCTCAGCTTAAGAGTCACCAGCTGTATTCTGAGACACCAGGTGTTTAAATATGGGATAATAAGTAGAATTAAGGATAGATTTTTTGGATTCATTCTGTCACCCACTTAATACAGCTACTAAAGAAGAAAGCTTAATAGCCTTTCTCCTACCATGCCCGGTTGGGTATTGGCAAAGAATAAAATATGGACAGAGGAAGGAGACTAAAGGAACAGAAATGCTAAATATATAACTGCTCCTATTATTCTACCTCCTGAGAGCCAAGCAACTTGCTTCAGGAAAGGTTAACCACATTCTGTAGGAGCAGAATGCAACACATGGGACTCCATTATCTAAAAATAGAGCTTGTTGAAGAATGCAGAAGTATATTATTATTTTAATATTTAAGTGTGCAAAGAATCTAAAACCTTGAATGCTTTCTCATCACAACAACCATAAATCAAGAGCCTATATTTAATATCGCATAGAGCAGAACTAATCCTGCAAAGAAAATAAAAGAAGAAAAGGCACAGATGTGAACTGTTAAGCAGATATCCATGGCATTTATCTTCAGTAAGAGTTGATGAACAAGAGGGAGTTGTGATTTAATAAGCTCTGTTGTAATGCACCATCACAAAGAAGACACCCCCAAATGGTTCAGTCTTAGCAAACACAGCAACTGAGTTTGAACTTATCTACTCAACAACAGAAAAACGGTTCTAAAACTCACAGAGGAAAAAACATTCCATATTTAGTTTTTGAGAAGATAAAACCAATGCAAAATTATTTTCAATTAGTGCAGACGAAGTAGATTTTGAGTGAAATATATTGCAGTGTTGAAATAATGTAAGAGGGACAGAAGATGCCCATTATTTGTATGTCCTTGAATAGAAGAACTAAATTTGGTCAATTATTTATAAATAAGAATCAGGTAATTATATTAAAAATTAAGTTATCTAAAGCTTTGTAAATCAAGCAGGCTTGTTGGATTTTTAGCTACTTTGAAATATTAAATGTCTTCTAGGAACATTGCATTTAAAGATTTTTAATACTCAGTAAATTTTTAGAGATAATTGACTTTTATGACAACAGCATAATTAATACTATACTATTTATAAAATCAGAATTACAGTAATTGTAGAAAATATGCTTTATTTCATAAAGAAAATAGTAATTATCCAATGTTTCTGAAATGCAAGCAAAAATGAGCAAACCTTTTTATTTATACTTAATGAAATTTAAAATTAGAATTGTTTTACTTTGTTAATATTAGAGGGGTGGGGAAAACTCTTAAATATCCCAGAAATAGCTAATAAGTTGAATGATGAGAAGATAATCATAAAATACAAGTTACAAAAAATTGCAGTTAATAGCCTAGTTATTTTGATGATGGGAGCATTTGATTCTTAACCAGCTTCCTGTAGAATGAAAAGTAATATTTAGGAGAGCCACTGATTTTGTGAGGTAATCTGGTATCCAGCCACGTTGCTAAAGGTGTGTATCAGCTGTAGGAGTTCCCTGATAGGGTTTTGGGGGTTGCTTATGTGTATTATCATGTCATCTACAATTAGCAATACATTGACTTCGTCCTTTCCAATTTGTATCCCGTTGATCTACTTTTGTTGTCTTATTGGTATAGCTAGAACTTCAAGTACTATACTGAGTAGATATGGAGAGTGGACAGCCTTGTCTTGTTCCTTATTTTAGTAGAATTGCTTTGAGTTTCTCTACATTTAATTTGGCTGTTGGCTTGCTGTATATTGCTTTTATTATATTTAGGTATGTTCCTTGTATTCCTGATCTCTCCAAAACTTTTATCATGAAGGGGTGTTGGATTTTGTCAAAGCCTTATTCAATATTTAGTGAGATGATTTTTTTTCTTCCAGTTTGTTTAGATGGTAGATTATTGAAAGATTTTCAGATGTTGAACCATTCCTGCATCTCTGGGATGAATCCCATCATGGTGAATGACATTTTTGATATCTTCTTAGATTCAGTTTGCCAGTATTTTACTTCATAAATGTTCATGAGGGAAATTGTTCTGTAATTCTTTTTCTTTGTTGCGTCTTTGTGTGGTTTGAGTATCAGGGTAACTGTGGCGTCATAAAAAGAATTTGGCAATGTTCCTACTGTTTCCATTTTGTGGAGTAAGTTGAGGATTACTAGAATTAGCTCTTCTTTAAAAGTTTGGTAGAATTCTGCCCTGAAACTTTCTGGCCAGCTAAGACTCCTAGCAATACTGGATAGTAACCAGAATTTGCCATCTCCTGTGATCAGATTGGTGTCTACTCCAACTGTCATCACAGAGCCTTCATCCAGTGACTGATGGAAACAGATGCAGAGACCACAGTCAAACATTAGGCCAAGATCAGGGAATCCTGCTGAAGAGAAGAAGGATGGATAGTAGGAGCCAGAGGGTCAAGGATATCACAAGAAACCCCACAGAAACAACTGACCTGACTCATAGGAACTCATAGAGTCTGAACTAAAACTAGGAGCATGCATGGGACTAAGCCCTCTAAAGATATGTGACAGTTGTGTAGCTTGGTTTATTTGTGGGACTCCTAACAATGGGAACAGGGACAGTTCCTAATGCTTTAGCTGGCTCTTGGGAAGCTATTCCTCATAGTGGATCGCCTTGCCCAGCCTAAATACAAGGGGAGGTGCTTAGTATTACTGAAACTTTATATGCCGTGTTTTGATGTTGATATCCATGGGAGGTCTGACCCTTTCTCAACAGAAACAAAGGAGGAATGGATTGAAGGGGGTGGGCAGAGGAGAGGTGAGGGAGGGAACCCAGAATGGAAGTGGGGGGAATGGTTGGGATACAAAATAAATAAATTAGCTAAATAAGAAGAAAGAAAGTAATAGAAAAGGCATTATGGTGTTATAAACATTCTTACACCTGCTGATTGATCCTTCATTTCCTGCTTGGCATCCAATGGGACATGTGATGAATTACCATAATATAGTGCACGAACTTTATTAAGCTCATTTTCTTGTCACATTTACCAGTACCTCTCATAATAATCATCAAATGAAGCAGTCTTTTCTATAAGCAATCCATAAGAAACATGTACAACTAACAATAACCAGAAAGTTGGGTTGACAAAAGAAGTCATTATGCATGAGCTGGAGTTACATTCAGTTGTCATCTGCAATGGATGAATCAGTCAATAGAGTCATCTGCAAGAAAGCCTATGTGCTCACAAAATTCTATGAAAAATAATAAAGTTCAGTTTTAACACAAAAAAATGGTCAGAAGAGTAAGAAGATCTATCAGCTTTGGTTAATACTAGCTTTTAAAATGACATGTAACAAGATGAGTCCTCAAGAGCACATGGGCCATCTCCAGCATCCCATAGAATGTTTTTTTTTTTAAATTTAGAGATTATTCTGGAAAAGCTGTAAAAGACAGAAAGTAGATGACCACATGATTGTGTACATGAGGGAACATTGTTCTTGGTTTGCTGGAAGTCTCTCTCTTTCACTGCTCACACTCACTCTTGTTTGCTCTGCGTTTCTGCAGGATTGTTATGGTCACAGGATATTTATTGTTATTTTTTTATTTTGTATCAAGTCAATCAAAATTATGTCAGATTCACACATATTTACTTAATGTCTTCTGGATATCAAACACTTGGGATAGAGCTGATAAATAATTTACAGATGAAGGAATGCAGCTCCGATGACTATATGGTTTAAGGTCGCATTCAGAAGACTGAGTGCACAATTACCATTTTTTTTTAAAGTAGGAATATAACATGGTGAACTGATTGAAATAAATACCCAATGAAAGTGAGATTACCACATCACTTTGAGTTCTTTCTTAGTGCAGAATTCCTACCACTGTGACTTACATTAACCACTTAATTCTTCAAGACATATTTCCTTCATTTATAGAGGAAGGTGTTCATGTTCAGAAAATTAATTCAATTGTATAGCTAATGACTGGTGACTTGAATATTTACTTTCAAGTGTATTTATTTCCATATCTTACATTGCCTATTCCATTGAGATGTGGGAAGACAGGCGTTAAAGGCAAGTGGGAGATGGTTGGAGTGCTACAAGAATAGATTTGTCCATTGAACTAGAAATAAAACTAGAAAAAATTGAAAGGGGAAGTATGTGGGGACGAGACAGAAGACAATTAGAAAATGAGTGGCAGCTGCCAACCAAGGGACAAGCATGCTTGCATGGTTGTTGTTTCTCAGACCTATCTTCACAGTAGAGAATGTGTTTCCTTTATAGGTTTTCATACATGTAGCATGTGAGCATTGATAATACCTATTCCACTTCAACCAATAAAGGCTACTAATTGTTTAAACTATTCACAGTTTAAAAATTCTCCAGAGGGAATTTTTTTCATCTTTGAGATTAAATGTAATTATTTATTGTTTATTTAGTGTGGGCTAGTGCGTGCTCCATGGAGCTTATGTGGAGATCAAAAGGCATCACTTTTCAGTCAGTTCTCTCTTTTCACCATGTGGGACCTAGCGATGGGGCTCAGGCAGCAAGTACCTTCTCCATGTTATCCGTTTACCAAGACCCACAGACCATATTTCACACACAATTATTTTTTTTTGCTGTTGCTGAGGTTTGACCCTAAAATCCCACGCATACTAAACAAGTACTTGACCGGCCTGTTATGTCTCCAGCCCTTCTCCAGAGAATACTTCATGTGTTCAAAGTTTAGGGTATTTTATTTTCTCTCCAAAAGTGAACAGGGTTTCAAAGGAGAGGAAACCAAAAGAAATCAGTAGGAGGTTGCCACCGCTTAGTAAGACAGTTAGGGACTTGGCAGTTTGATAAATTCGTTACTGAGCATAAACAACACGGATGAGTGACAATTGGAATTTGTCGAGAAGGGAAAATTTCAGGACTGTTGATGCAAGGGATATGAACACAGTTTGCAACCAAGGGAGTGCAAGTGCAACGGTCCCTTACTTCAGAGATTTCCTTCTGCTGTCCTGAGAGCAATTGCAGGAGTCCAGTCACCTCTCATAAAAAATGGAAAAATTGCTTAATGGAACCTACATGAGATCCACGTGTTCTTCCTTTCAAATTTGTTCTTGATAGTAAGAACTCTGTGGTCAAACCAGGGAAGTTTGTAAGAACTTGGGTTATTACTGGGATTTAGCAAGACAGAGATTGGCTAACAGTACTTTTTTTTCTTTTTAATTCAGTGAATAGCATCCATAATTTACAAATGTTTCTTTCAAAAGTATTTGTTTGTGCACACACACATGTACTCCCTTAGTTGCAAACTCTGTTCATTTCCCTGAAAATTTCCCTTCTTGACAAATTTCAATTGTCACTAACCTGTGTTTTTTATGCTCAGTAATTGAATTTATCAAACTGCCAAGTTCCTAATTCTGTCTTACAAGGTAGTGGTCTGTTTTATGCGACCTCCTACTGATTTCCATGTGTGGAGGTCAGAAACCTGCTTAACTCAGGTTTCTCCTTCCAGTATGTGAGTCCCAGTTATCAAAATCAAGTCCTCCGACTTGGCAGCAAACGCTTTCACACACTGAGCCATCCTCTTCCCAGGCCTGGTTATTTCTTTGAATAGCAATTATTTAAATTATTTCTAGTCTTCTTGATGGTATAATTATCCCCAGTATATTCAATCACTTAATATGATGACTCTATTTCACATCAAGTTTTATATTTATTATGTTGTGCACTTTTGTTTTGAGAAAACATTACCTTCATAACTAACAAAATCCTGAACCAAAAAAGCCAAGTTTCTGGCATGGAGATGTTGACATTTGACTTGCAGACAATGAATAAATCCCAAGAAATCAGTACAACAAAGACTGATTCAACGGGGAATATTTACAACTGAGCATTGGGGATGGGGAGACCTATTTTCCTGCATTATAGCTCCCGATGGAAAGCTCAGGATCCCAGTCCCATTTCTTCTGTATTCAGCTGGGCTGTCACTGAAAATAAAGATTATTCCAAATTAAGATCCCCAACTCTCAGTATTTGAATTGATATCCATTCACAGTGAAGTTTTTACCTAAAGTTCACTCATTCCTACATGATTCAAGTGCCACTAAGATGCCAGAGGCTGATAGGCACTGGCATTCATGAACCAGGTTACCTGAAGCTTATAGCCATGGGCTGGACACTGGGAGGTAGATATGAAATAAATAATCAATGACTGGAGTGTAAGTCAACTGAAGCTGTGATTGCCTAGCACAAATTAAGTTCCAAGCTTGATCTCCAGCACCACATAAACCAAGCACAGAGGTACTAGCTTATAATAGCCGCCATTGGTAAAGGCAGGATCAGAAGTTCAGAGTTCAAAGACGGTCTGAAATACTTGAGATCCTGTCTCAAAAGAATCAAAATGAATGAATTAATGAATAAATAAATGAATAAGTAATTTAAGTGAACATAAAATTATATATAATGACTTTTCAAGGACATACAAATAAATTTTAAAATGTACTAAGTAATTTCTGAGGGAGTTCAGAAAAGGTTACTGTAAGAAATTGTCATTGGGGTGAAATAGGTTGTAGGAGTTACATAGAAAAAAAATGATGGAGAAATGTATGTTGCCAAGGACCTTCAGGGAAGTGGGATACAGGTACTACTATATCACTTTTGTGAGTAAATGCAAATAACAACATATATGTTTAGGGTTTACATGAGAACATATAAAACTTCCACAACAAATGTCAGTTAACTGGGACTAGACAGATGTCATAATAAAACCTGCTATTATGTACAATTAATACATGTTACTAAAGTACTTAAAATATTTTAAATAAAAATTTTTAAATTAGCATTTTCTGGCAAATTAACCAGGGTGTATTGTGGTTTTCAAAAAAAACAAATCCAGCTTTATTAAATTATAGTTAACTTTCAAAAACTAAATACATTCAAGGGGGCATTGTGATTTGAATTACCTATACATTATGACATGCTAACTACATAAACATAGCAGTTGTGTTGGCCAGAGGAGGTAGAGATTCTTTATTCTTTTCGTAACTATCAAGCAATCAATAGATTTTTTACCACAGATAAGATAATATTAAATCCCCAGTACTTACTTATCTTACAACTGAAAGTTTGTGTCCTTTGTCCAACATCCCCAATTTCCCATCTGTCCAGTGACAATCACTATTCAACTCTGTTTCTGAGTCTGATTCTTTTAAGGTCTACTTGCAAATGAGATCATACTTGTTTTCGTCCATATGAATTACTTGACTTAACCTACTCTCATTCCTGTTGGGGGGTGCAGGATTTCTTTATTTGTAGGGGCCAAAGAACATGTCATTGCGTATGTGTATAAATAATACATACAGATGCTCACACCACATTTCCTTATCTATTCATCTATTCACAGATAGCTTGTTTGGCTATTGTGAATAATGCTTCAAAGAACATAATAGTACAGCTCTCCCTTTAGCACACAGATCTCAATTCCTCCTATGGTTAAATGCACAGTAAGAATGTGGGTCCTGTGGTACTTCTTTTTTCTTTCTTTACCCAGTTTTTGTCGGCACGTCTCACGTGTCCTTTGTGCACATGTGCTTTAGAGGTATGTGCGATGCTTGTATTATGGAGACACTAACCCTCTTGGAGCTATCTGGTTTACAAATATTTCTTCCTACACTGTGTTTCCCTTTGGTCTTTGTTTATGTCCTTGGCTGTGTAGAAGCTTCTTAGTTTGATATAATCCTACTTGCTCATTTTTGCTCCTGATTCTGTTTCTTTGGTGTCCCCCGCAAAAAATCGTTGCCAAGTCCAATAGAGTCGAGCTTTTTTCCTGTTTTCTTCTAAGGAGTTTCATCATGTCAAGTCTTACATTTAAGTCTTTAATCCAGTTCAAGATTATAGGATTTAGCTTCCATAATCACTTGAGCCAATTTCTTATAATGACAGAGCCAAGAAGAGGGGAAGAGAGAAACATTGGAGCTAATTTCTCTGGAGAGCCGAGATTCCAATACGGAAAAGGAATCAGTGCACTATTTGCTGTTACTTACGATTTAAAATAATTTGCCCATTGACCAGAGTTACATCCTTGTCTAACACAGTTACTTGTAATGTAAGATGTCACACAGAGATATCTCTGAAACAAGAATTTATACAATAACAGGCTATATCCCTCTCTCTGGTCTGAAATCATTCAGTTTGTGCATTATCTTCTGTACTAAATGTTCCATTTCACAGAAATATAAACTATTTTCCTACTCAGTAAACTCTTTAGCTCTGTTTTTACCTTAATTTTCCTTTTAAATTGACTGTTTTAACATACTTTTAATATATTGGTAAATATGTGGTTATTAATAAGTATCTACAAAGTCATATATATATGTATATATATCAAATGTTGTAGACCATGAGATGCTGCATATTTTAAAGAATCCACAGTTGCTAAGCCTGAGAATTACATGAGGTTGAGTCTGACATTAAAAAGATATTAGGAAAATCAAGGTACAAAACCAACTTTTACCAGGTCACTAGACAGGAAGTACTGTGTTTTCACAGGCACAGGCCTTATCTTCGTAAAGTAAGTGTTAAGGATGAGCTCCTTCTCCAAGCCACAAACAAACCACTATCTATTTTTCATAGTAAACGTTATCTCTTTGGAAGGCTATGTTCTGAAGTGCAATCCACAAAGTGCGGTAGCTCGAGGGTCAGGTCACAGGACTCTTTAGTGGTATATAAAATCTTTTCAAAGCCCTCTCACCTCTCCTCCCTCTTCCTCTCCTCTACCTCCTTCTTGTCACCCCTATATTCCTCCCCATCCTCATTTTCTTTCTTTTCTGGAATTGAGATCAAACCCAGAGGCTTGAACTTGCCCTGTCACTGACCTAAAGCTCAAACTCAAGTAGACAATAGCATTTCTAACATAATCTTAGAATCTAGTAAAAATATCTATTGGACATGCTTAATATGAGAAATCTAATGCCCTTCTGTCTTGGTTGAGTTTTTGTCAACTTGTCACTTGCTAGCATGTCTGGGAAGAAGAATTTCAATTGAGAAATTGTCTTTACCTATAGCCATGTCTGTCACTTGATTGCCGATTGATGTGAGAGAGCCTAGCTCACTGGTGTTAGTGCCATCCTTGGGCAGGTGGTCTTGGAATATATAAGAAATCAATCTAAGAAAGCCAGGAAGTAACTTTCCTCCATGGCTTGTCTTTGAGTTCCTGTCCCTGAGTTTGCAATGCTTTGAGTTTCTGCCCCAACTTCCTTCTGTGGTAAACTGATGTGGAAATGTAAGCCAAACAAATCTTTCCCTCCCCTCCCCCCCCCCCCAGACAGGGTTTCTCTGTGTAGTTTTGGTGCTTTCCTGGATCTCGCTCTGTAGACCAGGCTGGCCTATAACTCACAGAGATCCTCCAGGCTCTGCCTCCCAAGTGCTGGGATTAAAGGCATGCCCCACTGCTGCCTGGCTCCCTACTTGCTCTTGCTCATGGTTTTTAACCATGGCAACAAAAACAAGTTAAGACATCTTTTCAAGTAGATGATATCAGGGGCCATTGAATAGTGCCTATTTTTTTAAAGTAAATATTACTTTAGTGGATGTAGAAGCAGAAAAATAATCACATTAAAATACTTTTTGGTTGGTTTTTTATTTAGTTTTTGTTTTTAAAAAACACAGGAGAAAATTAAAGAATGTGTTAATAATTGTTCCTTTTTTTTTTTTAAGGAAATTCCTCATCCCCAAACCAGGGTCATAAAGCAAGCCCAAGGCTTCAGGAAAACTGTTGCCCATGGAATTCCAGAAAGCACTCAACCCCCAACACATACCATGGAACCAGGCGATCTCAAAAACAGGCAATATGTCTTACTTTCCATCCTATAGTTCATAAAAAAATTAGTTAGTTAAAAATAAATAAAAACAGAGCAATGTCTAGGCCTGGTGAAGCCAGATTCTCCTCTTCCTTACTCTCCACTGATAAACCTGGCTCTGAGACTGCAGGGAGCATTCTTCTGGACCCTAGGAGTCTGAGCTGCAGCATCTGGGGCATCGTCCTGAAGTTAAACTGAATCTATTCTTCCCTCCACTGACTTATTTCTCACATTTCTCTCCTTAATCACATCTGTTAAATCTGAATCTGAAAACAAACTTATGGGAGACTTGAGTTTGGGAAAAAATGTTTTCTCTGCTAATGGAGAAATCACTAAAAATAATTATGTGTTGGAATTAGTGTAAAATATGTTACAATATCAGCAAATAAAAGAGGGCTCGAGATGAGTGTGGGTTCTGGAGAACAGAGAAGTTTAGCCAAAAACAATGAAAAAGTCCTCTAGAACTGAATGAGGGGATCACAGCATGGTAGACAAGAATAGGCATTAGAACATTTTCTGTTTAAATCAGGGTACATACACAGTTCTCTCAATGACTATTCAGAGTCAGAGGGTAAAGAATTTTTGCTTCTGTGTTTAGCTACCCATTGTTCACATTTGTGACACAGAATCCAGTTTATTTGTTTAAAGGAAACTGAATTCACGAATTTTCACAAAAGAGAAAGAATTGATATTTGTGATGAACAAAAGATAAGAGAGGGGAGGGAAAGGAAGCAAGAACTCTGAATAAAATCAGATCATGTACTTAGAAGGGCAGGTGCAGGCCAGGCAGAATACTTAGCATAGAACATTGGGTAGAAAGATTTACTAAATATGTGTGTGTGTGTGTGTGTGTGTGTGTGTGTGTGTGTAAAACTCTGTGGTAAAATTTTGTAAACTCAAAACAGAATAAAATAAAAGGGGAATGGGAAATGCCCACAGGTTCTAGATTACTACTGCAAATTAGGAGATAATGAAAGAGAAGTGTCAGGCTCTAAAATGCCTGGAGGTTGTTACTGAGTGTGTAGAAGTGTAGAAAAGTCAGTATAGTCAGAAGCATAGATTGGTTCAGTTACAACTGTGTTAAGGGATGCTGTTAGGAAAAATCCTTTCCACAAGGTTAGGCATATAATATGTGTATAGTTGTGGAAGCCATTCTCTGTAAGCCACTGCATCTGAAAGAGACAGAATGCACAGTTGTGTGGGTCTACAGCACAAGACTTTGGGAATTTCAGAATTTCCATGAGTCACCATAATGGATATGGGGAGGTACCACTTAAAATCACTTTAATGGAAAAACTAGTATCTTCTAGAAGCTGCCTGTGCCCTTAATGACAGCATTCATCTGTGTGTGGTTGCAAGATTGTCTGTGTATGAGAGCTGTGGGATCCAAGATCACACTTCTGTCTGACCTCTTGTATAGTGACTGAAGCACATTATAAAGACCCAGCCCTGCCATGTAGGGGTCATTTGAAGTTAGGAGATCCAGTTGGTGGCAGCTGAAACTGCTGGATGAGCAGAGCCATCATGTTTATCTGTTCTACTCCTAAGCCAGGCATCCTTCATCTCCCTTCCTCGACTAATGACCAAATGGCTCCTTCTGAAAATGAAGATTTTTTTCAGCATCTGTTTCCCAAGGAGCCCAAACTGCAACATTTGTCAGTAATGATGTTATCCAGTAATCATTTTGTAGGATGTAATTGGTGGCAGATTGGGAGGGAAACATAAAGTACAGTTTTTATTTTATTTTAGTTTAGTTTAGTTTCAAGATTTCTAGAAACAACAACTTCTTTCTATGTCACATAAATTTCAGCATTTCTGACACCCCCCCCCCCTCAAGTTTGAAGTTTTGGTTTGAAAACTTTTCATGTATCTTTTCAACATCAAAAATAACCTGTTGTTTTCATTGCTGTGTTTATCCTGCTTGGGGTTCTCCATGCTAACCTGTGTCCTGCTGTGGGATGTTCTGTATGGAAAATGTGTTGCTAATAAAACACTGATTGGCCAGTGGCTAGGCAGGAAGTATAGGCGGGACTAACAGAGAGAATAAAAAGAGCAGGAAGGCGGAGGGAGACACTGCCAGCCACCGCCAGGACAAGCAGCATGTGAAGATGCCAGTAAGCCACGAGCCACGTGGCAAGGTATAGATTTATAGAAATGGATTAATTTAAGATATAAGGACAATTAGCAAGAAGCCTGCCACGGCCATACAGTTTGTAAGCAATATAAGTCTCTGTGTTTACTTGGTTGGGTCTGAGCGGCTGTGGGACTGGCAGGTGAAAGAGATTTATCCTGACCGTGGGCCAGGCAGGAAAACTCTAGCTACAGTGTCCCGTGGCTCCCTAGTCTCCATTTTCATCTCCTATGTTCTTCTCAGTTGGTTACATAAAGCTTAAAACCTTTAGATGGACAACAGTTTGGCTATTTGTATCCTGAAATTTATCACAGTTTCTCCAAAAAATTCAAACTTTGTTCTTCCATGTCAATTTCTCATTTAACTGTTATTTCAAAATCCATTGAATGGTTTCTGCAAAAATGGGATATAATTTAAACTTACTTTGGACATAGCTTCATTTCAGTCCAGAAAGTTCTTTTTATGTTTACCTCTCAACCTATTTAATATTTGTCTTTGTTTATTTATAACAGGCATATTCGTTTAGCTTTTTAAACCAAATTGTGTAATGATAATAAAATTGCTAAAATTGAGACTTCAAACTGTGATGTTTTGTATGAAGTGTTTGATTAATATTTTTTTAATCTTTGAAATTGCTTCTTAAGAGAGATTATTATTGTAACCTTTTATGAGTGAAGAAACTAAAACCAGCTAGAGGAACTTAATAGCTATGACTTGTAAATGTGACAGTGTGTCACCAAAGGGCCACTGTGGCTGAGAGGAAGAAAGCCAGAAAAGTATGGCAATTTCAAGGTAGACACTTTTATTCAGTCTGGTATTTTTAATGATGTCAATGATGCAAACAGATAAGTCTGTGTAAAGGGCATGAGGAGACTGTCAAGGGGATGTTCTCCATACAGAAGACTGATCACTAAGTCTGTTGTGATACCTTTATTCTTGTTTATTGTAGATAATTTTCTTTGGGAGAATTATTTTATGGAAATGATCAATACCATTTTCCTATTGAAAAAAATTGGAATGTACCACACTTTAAATTGTAGGATGTATAATAAGAAACAGCATCCCTGGATCATTTATCTACAAGATCTGAATTGGTGTCTAAATGTTGTCTTTGAACCCTTGACAAGAATATAAAGAATAAAAACCATGTCATTAACTCATGTGAAAAGCCTTCATGACATGTATTCTAAATACTAACTGCCTTTTAAACACCATTCTGTTTAGCTTCACAGCAATCATCTAAGATGACATTTAAGGTTTGAGCTTCTCATATACTGTGTGTGTGTGTGTGTGTGTGTGTGCTCTGACCTCCACTCAGGCTGTTCAGGCTATGAAGCTTGTGCTGTATTTTCTAACTGGGAGGAGTTCAGTCTCGGGGGAAGACAGAACAGGTCTTCAGACTCCACTCCTCCTTGTCTTTCTAATGAAAACCATTGAGGAGAATCTCAGGTCATGGACTTGGAAGGAATATCACACTATCTGGAAGAAAAGCAGCTTTGAAAGTCAACGGGTTTCAGGGCAAATGTCTTGTCAACCACAGGGAATTAAATCACTCATGGTTCGGTTTACCAAACAGAGTGAAATCTCACTTATTATGTTCATTCTGTTGGTATCTTTCCCAGGAATCAGCCTCCAAAGTTAAGAACATATGGATCATAGTAATTTAACTATCTACATTTTTAGGAAGTTTTTAAATGACCTTAACCAAGAATAAGAGCTTTAAATGCTGTGAGAAACCAAATAAAGATGAATCAGGTGGAAGAAATACAGATATGTCATGCTAAGTTTATGAGGATACAAACAAATTGTACTATCAAGTAAGCATGTGAAGCTATAAAACCCCAGAAAAAATGGGTCAGTCTGCAGAGGTTAGAACTAGTCAATAACTATCTCCATACAAGGAAGACTGACTAGGAGGAAATTGAGAGGGAACTTTTAGAATGGATTCTCAGGAAAGCTCACTCTATTAAAATGCCGTTTTTAGAACAATCTATTTACCACAGGAAGCTGTGAAAATGCCATCATCAGGACAAGGAAGGATTGGACTCTCAAGACCAGAAAAGCAAGTGCTGGAAGGCACATTAGTGGGAACCAAAGACAGCAGTCTTCCTGTTATTTACTTTCTACACCGTTTTTACAGACTCTACTTTGTCCCTGACTAAAAGAGCAAATGTTGAGAGATGTACAGTTGTATCCAGGTGACTGAGCTGGTTTCTTGTGCCCACCAAAGCAGACATGCTTAGCTCACTCGAGTGTCACAGAGAATCACAGACTTGGCACATGTTCTTAGGGCAAAAAGACTTTCCAAAGAAAAGCTCCCAACAATCTTCCAAGTTTAGATAGATTTATTTTGCTGTGGACATACAGGTTTCTGTTCATGAAAACTGTGACTACTCATGAAAGACACTTTGTAACTTGTTTACCAATCTAATCGAAGGTAATTCTCTCCAATGTAATTATTGTTATTGTTATCACTATACTGCAAATTGTACTTAAAGGAATCAACAGTTTTCAGATGGATACTATGCAATTTTTGATGATTTTATTATTTTTATTTTTAATTTTTATTAACTCCTGATGTTTAATAGAAAGTATTGAATATATAGAACAAAATTAGAATGCTTAAGTTCACTGAGCTCAAAATGCATTACAAAATTATTATAATAATAACGTGGAGTTAGCATAAAGAGAAAAATTTGAGACCCTACAAGCACATTCTCAAACCTATTACCAGCTACTTTGAAACTGATGACAAGATAATCCACTGGATAAATGGAAATCTTTTCTAAAATGTTTATTGGGTACACAGTCTCACAGAAAAATCTCTGATTCTCTGCCTCTCGCAGTCTTTCCATCCACTCTTAAGGGTTTTTGCTGACACAGTTTTTGTTTTCTCATCCGTGTGAGGATGTTTCCTTCCTATTTGAGACACAGTAGCTTCTTCCATCTACTTAAACAAAATATGTGTGGCATTAATCACTTTCTAAAACAGAAGAATCCTTGTATTAACAAGGTGATGTTTCCTTAAAGCTCGGTTGTTACCTACAGACTGTTTCTTATGCAGGATAGTTTGTATCATTTTCCCAAAAGGTATTGCTAATCTCTTAAATTCTTACCTGAATTCTTCTGTTTCCAGATCTTTGACTTAGTGGGTTCTTCTTAGCAATTTACAAATGTTGTTTTGACCTTAGTCTGAGTCCAAAACATTGATCTGTGTCTTCTACCATAAAAATAAAGCTGTCAATCACATACACAAAATTTCCTTGTTGCTGTAGCCTTTACTGTGTTTCTCTGGGGTCCCATTAGTCCCTCCTTCCCTGGGCTAAATGTTTTCACCTGCTCTATGTTTCCCTCATTTGGCTTTATGCCTTTCTACTGTGTTACTCTACTGAATCAGGCAGAAAGTCTCATCAAGAAAGTATTTAATATGCATCTGTAGGCACAATAAGTCCCATCTTCTGTCCAGCTCTGCACCAGACTGAATTTGTGGTTTGGACTTCCATAAGTATCATCACATTCAAAGTCAACCTTCTGGGATATGGAAAGATAGCTGAGTGGTTAAGAACACATACTGTTCTCAGAGAAAGAGCCCAAGTTCAGTTCCCAGCACCCACATAGGGCAGATTACATGTGCCTGTAACTACTCCTTTGGTGCATCTGCTGCCCTTTTCTGAACTCCACAGGTACCTTTATTCATGTGTATATAGCCACACACACACAGGCAAAATATACAGACACAGACAGACAGACAGACAGACAGACACACACACACACACACACACACACACACACCACAAAATTTAATTTTTATTCCTTTAAAACAAAGTCAACTTTTCTATTTCTACTTAATGGATATTTCTAACTTTAATATCAAGTAGGGACTGGTCCACTACAACAGAGCCCACAATTATCAACCAGAACAAAACATCAAAATCATCATGCATGTAATTTATAATCTATAGCATGACCCCACTCTATCCCTAAAAATTTATCTTCAATCTATCTACTTAGAGTACCTTTGAAAAAATGTTATCAACTGTAATTCAAAACATTTGCCATTTCCAGAACATTCTATGTTCAAGAATTCCTGTCTAAGGATCATATATTTATTGATTTATTCATGATTTACACAAAGTAAATTAGCATTTACTGATCCCTCAATAAACTGTGAGTACATATGAATGTTAAGATAATTCTAGGAAGTGAAAATTAATCACGTTTATGCTAGAGAAAATGATATTTTGGCAAATTTTGTACAAATAAGTGGAGCTGGGATTCTATATCTCTGTTTTCCCAAAATATTTATAGGTAGTTGTTTTGCTTAGTGGAAGAGAATCCTGTGGCCATAAATGTGAACCACAAGTGAACTCTTCATCAAGGAAATCACGTTCTAGTTCAACAACAGTTCAGAAATTTCCTAGTCACGATGACCCAGGCTTCCAAGGGCTGCTCAGGCAATGTCACAGAGTTTGAGCTGAGACTCCTCATTGCTCTGCTCTCTGTCTGGCATCCAGCCTTCTGCTTCCCTCTTGGTTATTACGGAGGTTCAGAATCCATTAAAAGCTTAACTTACATAGTGAAATTGCCTCTGCCAGGTCATCATCACCATCAGGAATTGAAAAAAAAAAGACAAACTTCCATTTTCTGCAGGAGAAATTTTGTGTAGCCCCAGAAAAAAAGGAAGAAGAATAAACTTTGAGTTTGAGCTCTTGCTATTGGTCTTTCTCTCAAACTGCTTTGTGTCTCTTGCCATGGAAAATAAATCAAGTCTTAGTGATAAAGCTGGCACGTTTCTATGGTTTTAGAAATAAAAATCCCGCCGGGCATTCATGGTGCATGCCTTTAATCCCAGTCCTCGGGAGGCAGAGCCAGGGGGATCTCTGTGAGTTCAAGGGCAGCCTGGTCTACAGAACGAGATCCAGGACAGGCACCAAAACTACACAGAGAAACCCTGTCTCGAAAAACCAAAAAAAAAAAAAAAAAAGGGAAAGAAATAAAAATCCCAATATTGTGTTTTAAAGAATGCACACTAGGCACTCACTTAAGCAATTTTTTTCTGGGTGAATGATTCTACTGTTATTTATGAAAACCAAGACTCAGGCTCAGGACCCCAGTGATTGCAATCCATTAGTAAAACACAAAGAAAATTCATTTAGAAAAAAAGTCTTAAGAGCCTCACTGATATGGCCAAGTGATTTAAGCCTTGCAACTGGCTGTTCTTTAAAGATCTTAGCAATAGCCAGCAATGGTTGCTTGCCTAAGAAAAGTAGACTCAAAACTTTAGAAATAATGAAGTACTTTTAAAGTTGGGGCCTCTTTACTATTATTTGATTTTGGACTATTTATTTCATTTTTTTTTAGAATTGTAATATAATTACATTGCTTCCCTTTTCCTTTCTCTCCTCAAAACCCTCCCATATATCTCTCCTTGCTCTCTTTAAAGTCTGTGGCCTTTTTTTTCATTAATTGTGGTTATATGCGTATATGTATGTGGTCTCATTAGTATAATTGTCTATTTATTATCCAGTTCTACTGAAAGTGGATATTGAATTCAAACCAGAACTTGATAGTGAAAATCTGTGTTCCACTTATTGCTGACTCTATTAAGCGCTTAAGTACAGAAAAGCTGAATGATTTCCTTACCATCAAACAGTCAGAGGTGAAAATGTTCCATGAAGTTTTCTGCTATTTACTTCTGAATTCTGCCAGGTTTTATAGCCATATTTTGGCTGCTTTTGCAGTTATCTATTTTGTTAGTTTTAGGTTATACATATGTCAAAAAATCATTATTATAAAAATCTAACATATAGACATACAGCATGATGAATATAGTAATTTATATGCATATATGTGTGTGTGTTGAAAATTGCTTAAGAGAATTAATTTTATATCTTCTCATTAAACACACACACACACACACACACACACACACATGCACGCATGCACACACAAATTAGGGGAGGGAAGTTGATGGCTGTATGGACTAAGTTGAACAGTGATTGCTTATATAATTACATCAACTTTTAAAAGCAGCAATCTTATGTGGGTACAATAAGACAGAATGGGTAACTCAAAGATCTAGGATGAAGTGTTTTCTTCTTGTTCAGCTTCCTAGTCCCAGTGTCTGTCTAAGAAAATGAAAAAAAATGTAACAAAACTGAAGGGGTGGTAGATATGCCGGAGAGATAGAAGGATGGAGATTCATTACAAAAGCCTCCAATTCCGTGCTAAATGATTCAGAAATCATATCTGTATTTTAATCACTAACTGGGCAATTGTAAGCAGGTGTGTGAAAAATTTAGATTTGTATTCTAAATAAATCACTCCCATTTCAAAGAATAAGAATGTGTGGGTAGGTTAGAGATAAACACACTCCATAACAATTGTTTGCAGCAATAACAACCAGACATAATACAACCAGATAAATACTTGGTGGTGTCCCTCAACAGTTCTCAGAAAGAAGGGGTTTTTTTGTGAAAGACAAATACCAAGAAAGATTGGGTTCCATCAAATTAGAGGTACCCAAATACTGTATTTTGAAAATTGTGCATCTGTAACTTAAAGCTGTATTTGAAACAGCTACAGACTGATATGCTTAGATATATAGATATATGATAGATAGATAGATAGATAGATAGATAGATAGATAGATAGGTAGATAGATGATAGATATATGGGTGGGTGGGTGGATGGATGGATGGATGGATAGATAGATATCAATACAAAGCAAGATGATATAGTGAGAACAGTAATGGCTGTAGAGCAAGGTTGAACTTTAAATACCATGTTGAGAAATTTGAGATTTATTCCATAATCATTGGAAAATAAATGAATGCCTCAAATGGGTATGATAGTTGCTATAAATTATAAATGAGTCAATCTATTATAAAGCATTGGTAAAGATTACAGTAAGAGACAATGTTTGAAATCAGTAAATGAAAAGGCAAAAGGAAAATGACCACTTGAATAATGGAATGCCTGTTTCAGGAAATGACATATTAGGCTAATGGCTCTGAATTGGGGGAAATTTTGCCGCCTAAGGGACTTTTGGCAATCACTAGACACATTTTCTCCACTAGTGCTCCTGAACTAGTGGGTAGTGAATATGAATGTTTTCTTTATGCAGCACAAATGACCGCCTCAACACAAACTGATCATCCAGCTCTCAGGTTCAGCATGAGAAGGAAATCTTGCTCAGGTACTTCAGCTCTGTTAAAAGATGGGTATATAGCTGTCCTTATAAAAGGACACAAAAATGGGCTGTAGACACAAAAATGTATAAAGAATTAACAGGAGTAGACAGATCAGCAGGAAGAACTTAGCAGAGAGCATTGAAATAAATTCACTGAAAATGCACATTCCAACAGCACTGAATGTTTGAGAGTACTGTGTTTTTCTATGCTTCTTCTCTCATGAGGCAATGATTTGTAGTTTTCAGTATAGGGGTTTAGAAAACACACCCTGATCTACAGAGGGAGTTCCAGGATAGCCAGTGCTACACAGAGCAACCCTGTCTCAACAAAATAAAATATAGGAAACACATTCCCACATTTCTAAATATTTGTATTCCTAATGCTTCTCTTAAAAGCAGCTTTCGATAGTTCACCACACAATTGTTTCTATTTTACAAATAAAAGTGACATTTTGTATTAGATGTTTCTATTTGGACATATCCTAGAATTATAAGCCTTAAAGTTTTCATTTTATCCAGTCAAGTATTCTTTTAGTATCTTACTTTTGGATATTTGAAAATTCACTTTGCATCCTAAAATGACTCATTCTTGCTGATGAGTCAATTTCAGAAATGTTTAATTGTTAAAATCCTTCCACAATCATCTTCATCCGGTCAGCTACAATAGCACATCAGATCAATTGTATTCTCTTTGGTTGGAGTTGGTTTTAGCAGACTGTTTGCTGGGGGCTGGGGAAGCAAAGATAGTAGCTGATTGGTCCAGCAATGAATGGGATGGATTCATTGAGAATCCAGCAAAGCTCCACTGGCTCCATTGGACATAGCCAACATCTCTGATGCAGGTTATGGGACTGCATATGTGCAGTAAGAATTGAAACTCTAAGAAACTGGCAACTGTCTGCATTTTCTGAATAAAATATTGAAATATAGTCTGTAAATATTAAGCTGGTGGTGAAGGAGAGGCACAGCTCTTCACATGTAAAGAAACCGGTGTGAATTTGAGTGAATAAAATGTAATAGTTGCTGTGAACATACGTGGATCTGTGTCTAATCTTGTTTCTTGTGCTTTTATATTTTTATTTTTATTTATTTTTTTTTTACTTTGGCTCTTTTTCTACTGTTTTGTTTTGTCCTATTCTGGTCTGTTTCTTTCTGTTTTATCTTATTTTATTACTAGTTTTTAGATGTCTGCTTGTTTTCTAAAGAGAGACAAAAAGGTGTGTGGATTTGGTTGGGAAAAGAGGAAGGGAGGATCTCAGAGGAGTTGGGGGAGGAGAAACCATAATCAATAATTACATGAAAAAATATCTGTTTTCAATAGGAGAAAAATTGGAAAAATGTAATAATTGACAACTCCAGGCAAATACAAGCTTCATACTAAAGTAAATGGAATAAAAGGATTAGTGAATAGGTTCACAAAATCCCTATTCTAGAGTGGCAAAGGGGACAGATGCTTCTAGAAGGTAAAAATAAAAAAAATGCTTTCTCAAATTTATGCGACCGGTGGCCCTTTGCTGAGTCTTCTAAACATTCCACTACTTGTTGTTTCTGGCATAAAATGAGCTTTGAAAGGGTAGGTAAGTAAAACACCCTGCCACATGGTGGGAACTTAATTACAGTTTCTTAAAAATAAATAAATAAATAAATAAATAAATAAATAAATAAATAAATAAGATTTTTCTCTGTTCTTACGCAGCATCACTCTGCCTCTGTGGCAGGCTACCGCCCTCTCAATTGTGGAACCATAAACTAAATGATAATGGTGACCTTGTGCATGTTCGATTTTTAAAAATTATGGCATAATAGCAAAAGCATTCATGCCATATAAAAAAATCAATTCCAGGTAGATTAAAAACCTAAATGTGAAAGGCAAAACCATAAAGCTTTTAGAAGATAATGGGGAAGAATATATTAACGCCTTTAGTGGTAAAGGATTTCTTAAACATAACCCAAAGAGCAGTGACTAGAAACAAAAAGATTAATAAATTCAGTGATGTTAAAATTATGGCTGTAATTTTGCCTTCTTCAAAACACCATTTAATAAAGTGACAAGTTATCGACTAGAAGAAGCTACTGATAGGTACAGCTAGGGAACTACTGTTAGCCACACCTTAGATGAAGAGGCCACCTCAAAAGCACAGACAACACAATAAAAACAGATGAGTGACTTAAAACAAGCATTTCACACATGAGGAAACCAAACTATCAAGAAACATAGAAGAAGCCTAAGTTTGAGTCCTCAGCAGAGCGCTGCTCAATAAAGTTAACTAAGGAAGAAATAGAGCTACAAGAATCTCCCGTTTGGTGGGAGGGACTGTAAATTGGGACAGCATGTTCAGCAAGCTCTATATCATGTTCTGGGAATAGTTACAATGTGTTTCTTCTATTTGGTTCAGAAGGTTTAACTCCAGTGCATAGTTCACAGAAATCCTTTTTTTATGAGAGCTGAGGACAAAGCTCAGTAATAGAGTTGTTACCTAATATGCCAAGACCCTGAGGTTGAACTATGGTACCCTGCCTTCCCTCCAAGTAGAAACATATTTGTTGTAGATATAAGAATTTTTACAAAACAGACATTCATAATTGTCAAATGCTGGAAACAACTCAGATATCCAATAGCATGAGTATTGAAAAGTCATCACAAATAGGTCAATATAATATTATAGATACAAAACATTAATTTATCTATAATACATTATTTTGACATAAAAGCAGCAAGACAAAGTATATAGATACTATATTTGTAAATGGTTCTAAAAGGCAGAAATGAATCACTGTTTAAAAATATGGAGGTAAATTGTAGGACTATGAATGACCTAAGTAAGCATAATGTAATTATGAGAGACACCTCCTGTCTGATGTGGTGGGCGTAGGATTTGGAAAGTTGAGACCTAGGCTAACAAAGGAATATTGTTATATACATACAGAGAGAATTGTACAGCATGCATAGGTTCAGGGTTCAGGACAGTGCTCAAGGAAAGAGTGCCTTGGCAAGCAATGCCTTCCAGAGCCTCAGCCCTGAATCCCTTAGAGAGAATGTGCAGTGCAGCTCACAGAGTGACCATGTTTATGAAAGTATCCAAGCTGAAGTTGGTCACAAAGCACTAGACTATCTGGAAACACCCCTCTCATGTCCAGAAGAGAGAACACTTACTCTGTATGGCAGTCCACATCTGTAATCCCAGAGGTAGAGCTAGAAAGAGTTCCTGCTGATTTGGTGCCTTTGTGGGCCACACAGTCTGAGGCCATCTTGGGCTCCATAGTGAGACCCTATCAGAAAGCAAGCAAGCAAACAAATAGGAAAAAAAAAAAAAACACCAAACACATCCAGTATGCATTTTTATTGCCTTGACATATGAACATGATGATTAATAGACTATCATTTTAGTCCACCAAGAGTTGTCTTATGCAGTTGAAACAAACAGAAAGCCAAGGACAAATATTGGACATTATTTTCTGATTTACTAGATTTGTCACTGTGGGAGGGCCACTCTTCGTCTGCACATCACTTGTTCCACTAGTGAAAGGATAGACTGAGAAAAATACAAATAAACCGACCTTGCACACTTGCGTGCCCTGTTTTATTAAGTATTAAATTGCATGTGCACAGTAAGCAATCATTAAATAAATCTCCCATTTCTGGAGGCTTTTTTAATTAAAGAAAAAATATATTTTAATGAACAGCTATTTTTAGCTTTTTTCATATATTACTTTACTCTAATTTCAACACAAGTATTTTGAATGTAAAACTTGTGCTTTGGCTACAAGAGGAAAGCCAGAGTGTTGAGAATGTCATGTCAGCCCAGGACTCAGCTTTCTGTTTACTGAGTTGTTTTATTGTTGCGATAACACACATTTCAAAACTTAACAATCATTGCCTTTTGGCATCAATGCTGGACTTAAAGTGGTGATATTTCAAGGAAAACTGAAATGCAAAGGATGCTATGTTGCATTTGTTTAAGGTTCACTCACTCTGACTTTTACATGACTCGTTAGACATTAGCCTCCCTGTTTTGAAAAGGCCAGGTACATCAGGGTTAGGGCAGCAAGTGAACACCATTAGTTTGCACTTTATCACTGCCAGGAAGCTGCAGAAGGGCCAAATTTTATATTCTGCAGGTAATGGGAGATGTCAAAATGATTTCAGCTCTTGTACAAGTCAGAAGTTAAGACAGGATCAGGGGATCTGAGTCTAAGACAGAAAGACTTTTATCTGCACGACTCCTCCAAATGGCCCTTATTCAATTTTCAATAAAAATTTAGTAATTATTGTCTTTGAGTGCATTAATGAGCACAAATGTTTGCTTTAAACTGGATTATAAACAATACTAAACATAGTGAGATCCCTCTATGCCGCCACCCATTCATTAACTCAGGCTTGGGCGATTCTGGACATGACTCTAACATCAGCTTTCCTCTGTACTGTGCTCTTTCTCATGCCAGAATCTAAGCACAGCCGACATGCTGCAAAACACAACACTGGCAGTTTATTTGGACACTGAGCAAGGATTTTATCTTACTTCATTACATCTTATCATACTTTTCATTTTTCATCCCACTATAGAAGGCTCAGCTTCCTCTCTCACTGCCAGTGGCTACTAGTCTGCAATAAGTCTCAGCTGCAAGCCCACTCAGGAAGGATTGAATGAGTGGAAAGGAAATAGAGCGGAGCCACAGCTTCTGTTCACCGTCTTTGCAGCTTTGTTACCATCCCCGGGTGCCTTCCAGAAAGAACATGAACGTATGTCAGGGTATGGGGCTTCCAATTCTGACTATGGAACTAATTAGCAGAAACATTAATATTTCTAGCATCAATATTTTCCTATTCAGAAATCAAGAGTTGGACTTGATTATTTTTAGGTCCTTTGTCATTTGAAAGAATGTATTTTCCAGTCAGTAGAGGAAATTTCATTCTAGAGTTTTTTTTTCTGAATGGCCAGAGGAATAATAATAATAAACTTCTGAAGCTTTCTTTCAAATTTGCTTTCACTTATGCATAATCACTCCAGTGTGATAGTTTAGGTACCACTTACAGTTTATACAGTGTATTTCTTTTCAAGTGGATGTTGTTTGTTTGTTTCCATGTTTTATTTTACTTTAGTTTTAGTTTTGGGAGACAGTCCTTCATGTACACCAGGGTGGCCTCCAACTTATCCTGTAGCTAAGGATGACCTTGGAATTCTAATTCTCTTGCCTCTCCGTCCTACATGCTGACACTATGGCTACATGCCGTCACACTCAGCTTTGTGTTTAATTGTTCAGACTCTATGTTACTTCTGATGTCTCTGCCAGGGGCATCCAGATGAGATTCACATTTGAATAGAATTCATGAAGCAGATCATTTCCTAGTCATGGATTGACACCATCTGATCCTTTAAAGGCTTAAAGGAATTAAGCATGTGAAACAGGGAGAGATTCACTCTGCCTGCTATTTTGGTCTGGGCTGTTGATCATCTCTTTAACACTGGACTTCATTGGCACATTCAGTTCTAGGGCCTGAGATGCGGACTGGAGTTTTGCTTCAGTCTTCCCTATGTCTCCAGCTTATAGATTTATGTATGCCTATATATATATGTTTCAAATATAAGTCTAGAAAGAGACATATTCAATAAAATGTGTACCATTGGTTCTGGTTCTCTGGAAAATACTGGCTGGCATACTTTTCAGAAAACTGAACTTCAAATTTTTTGGGAACCTGATAATTACGTATACAACACATATTCCCCGTATACAACACATATTCCCCATTTCCCTTCAAACTCCTATGTCATCCTGTATTTACCTTTTAGTCTATGTTTTATGAAAACACAAGGAGGAATGTCTACTACTTCACAGATGTTTCTAGCTCCCTTTTAAATATGATGAATTTAAGAACAGGGCAAATTAGGTGCCTTTTTTAGAACTCAGAATCTTGTAAACTTTTTGGAAGCATTAACAAAACACTGAAGTAGTCAGATTTTGGGAGGGCCCCAGCTCACAAATAACAACATGGAGACTTCTTATTAATTATGAGAGCTTGGCCTATCGCTTAGGCTTGTCCCAAACTAGTTCTTATAACTTAGATTAACCCATTTATATTAATCTATGTTCTACCATGTGGTTACCACTCTTCCATCTTGCACCTTCGGTTTCTTCTCCATGTCTCCTGATGTCTCCCTTGATTACCTAGTTTCCTCCTCTTGCTTCCTCTCTCAACCCTGAAATCCTGCCTTTCCTTCTGCCTAGCTATTGGCCATTCAACCTTTTATTACACCAATCATAGCAATATACCTTCACACAGTGTACAAATATCCCACAACACACTGACATTAAAGTTTAGTGGTGATTGTAGCAAGACCACTGTTATAACTACCACACTGACAGAATGCTACATACACTGTGATTGCTATCCCAAAAGTCTCTCTGTGTGTCTCTCGTGTGCCAATTTTCAAGTGATCGCTTCTCAACTCTAAACTCATCTTTTTTTTTTCTGAGATTCTTTTTTTGTCCACAAGGAAGATTTGTTGTTCTTTTCTTAACATCAGTCATGTTACGGGGCAGTGTGTCTGATAGACAACAATAGGATTGTGAGTTGGAAGCTTCCCTCCATACTCAGCATTCTGCCTTTAACCCCTTGCTTTTCTATGAGCTTTGTAAACATAGATCAGCTTACTACTGTAGTCTGGTTCTGGTTATACTTAACCATGCTCCTGGTGTCTATCACTTTGTTGGTTAGTGTAATAATGTTTATCTCCTCTACTATAGTAGTTAGTGTACACAAGCTTCTGAGACTGTGTCCAGGATAGGAAACAGAGGTTATCAAAGGTGACAGAGTAGAAAAGGCAGTCAGAAAAATGAGACATAAGATTAGTAAATCAAGACTTATATAATCTGAACCCCAAGGCATAAAAGCCTAAGAAAACAGAATTAATAGAAAAATATTGGAACTCCAGAGAGGAAATAAAATGCTTCCTCAGTTCTGACTTAATCAGCCTAAGGGTTTTATAGTTGTGATTTGTGTCTCTATTTCTTTCTCAGGAAAACTTTTTAAATATTTAAAGGCCTTACAACTTCTCCTTTAAGCAGAAACTTCATGAGAGAGAAGGTGAAGGCTTGATCTTTCAATGATTACAGGTTATGGTGTGTGACCTACATTCTTAGGATGAAACTAACAATATTTTCCTTGGGGTGAGGGTGTTGTATAATCTGTCATAAATCTGAAGTCACTCCCTAATGAACCATGTACTCTGCCCTCAGTTGTCTGTTCTTCATAGTCCTTTAGAAAGGAGAATCATCAATATTATTCACTGTCAAGTTTGATGTCTTGATCATTAAAGATGAAATTATATCTATTTTAAATCCATACTCAGTAAGTCCAGTCGGACACATTTCTCAAAGTACCTGCACCTAATTAACAGGTAGATAATCAAACTTCCTGCTGTCCTAGCATTCCAGAAGATTTAAAAGTTTGTAATTTTGTCTACTTTCTTAAGGAAAATATGAAATAGTGAGTGCAGTTAAGAGTGACAACAAGTCTCACAAGTTGGGGCATTTTATCATTTTGAGAAATATTTGACAGTAGCTAGTGGCCACTTTCTTCATAATGCAGGAGGAGGTGACTGACGTTTAGTTAGCAAATGCCAGAAATATTAGAAATAATACATAGAGCTTCATCTACACATCTCATAAATGATCTGACCTAACATATCTATGTTGTAAGGTTTTGCACCCATTATCTGGATGATGGTTAAAAGAGACTAACAATTTGCAAGATAACACAAATACAGTATAAAATTAGGCTGTGAAATAATTTTGTTTCCATTGGGCATCCTGCCAGCCAGCTATGTTTCTGAAGAAAAGCCTATAGCTAAAATCCCCAGAAGATATTTTGACTTAAATCAAAAGGATATCCTAGTCCCAACTAGCGACAGGCTTCATCTAATTAAACATACATACAAAACTGAAAATAATAATTATAAATGTCAACTATACAATGTACACAGCACATGTCTATCAGCTCTAGCCAGCTCTTGATCCATTGGCCAAAAGGTCAGAGAGCCTCAAAATGTAGCCTTTAATACACTTTGAGGGTGATAGCTTGGAAATTCTGTTTCATTTTGCTACTTATGCCATTTATCATTTATAATATGTATATTCACAATTATTATGTTACTAAATAGTACTTTAAATGTTTTATTTTATATAAATAGATGCTCACATAAAAGAGAAAATATTGAAGACTCACATGACCTAACATTTCTTTCATATATGGACCAATTTCTGGGCTGGAAAGCTGGGATCTCAATAATTCTGTTTAGTGATGAAACTAGTATGTCCTTGAATGTCTCTGAATTTCATGATTTTTTAAATGTGCAAAACCCTAGGTCAATCTGTGTTTAGAATATTGCTTTAAAGTTATCTGATATATTTAAGATATATATATATTATATTAAATATATATATTTAGTGTTTTATGTGTATGAGTGTTTTGCCTGAATATCATATATATGCATGCCTGGGTCCCTTCAGAGATCAGAAGTAGATAGGTTACTTGGAACTGTGGTAACAGCTGATTGTGAACCACCACGTGTGTACTGGTACCCTGCCATAGTAGCAAGTGCTCTTAACCACTGAGCCATCTCTTCAGCTCCCAAAAGAATAGAACTAAGATATAGTGGTATTCTATTTGTACTGAAATGTGATTTTGTTTGTATGTTAATAAATAAAGTTGCCTAGGGGTCAGAGCTATTAGCAAGCCATAGCGAAAGCCAGGGCGGTGGTGGTCCACGCCTTTAATCCCAGCACTTGGTAAGGGGCGGTGGTGGTCCACGCCTTTAATCCCAGCACTTGGTAAGCAGAACTAGGTAGATCTCTGTGTGTTCAAGGATACAGCCAGCATTGGAGACACACGCCCTTAATCTCAATACCAACTATAGAAGACTTGGACAGTGACAGAGAGACAGTGACAAGGCAGTCACGTAGTTGGGTTTACAAGCAATGAGAAGGCAGAACAGAACTCCTATTTAAAGACAAACACACAGGGGGTAGTTCCTTTCGGAGAAATCTCTTGGTGGGAGAAGCTAGCTGGCAGAAAAGCGGGTAAGATTCTTAGCTCTGACCTCTTTGGGCTTTCATCCTTACATTGGCTTTGTGTTTATTATTTAATAAGGCGGTTGGTTACATCTACACTAAGATAGCTGCTCAAATGAACTTTTAAGATTTATTTTTTTTACTGCTTTTAATTTTAATACACACCCACAAAACCTATTGGCATGCAGGTACCCCAGGATGTCAGCATTGGTGGCTTTGTATACTGGAGTTGGAGTTATAATCAACAGGGAGTTACTGACATGGGTGCTGGATACAAGAGCAAGAGTAGTCCTCTGCAAGGGTAGAATTCACTCTTAACCATTGAGCCATCTCTCTAGCCCAAAGTATTTTTATTTGCATAGGATATATTAGGGTTGTTTAGATTATCTTTTTGAATTATTATTTGTAAATTAAAGAGAAGAAAAATATACAGATAACATTTAAACTTTCACAAGGAACTCATGCAAAGATGTAATAAAAGGACTTATTAAATGCATGTTAAAGTATCACAGCTGAGTCCACAGACCTAAGCTCACACATTTGTTTGTTTCTCTGTTCTGACCAGATAGGCAAAGTGTTAGTGAAAAGGCTCACAAAGATAGACTCAGGGTTGTATAACCCTTCAAGAAATGAAAGCAAAAGTACTCTTCTTCTTTCAGATAATCATTTTTGGTTTGGCATAGGAATTTATAAGCACATATTGGTCCACAGAGAACAATCTCATATGTTGTTTTACAATGTAAGAAGAACCTTGTGTTTGAGTCTCCTTTAGCCAGAAAATGTCCCCATCAAAGTACATAATAATTTTGTAGTATGCAATATTATTACATAAATATTTTCTAGGCAAAATATCTAAATATATATTTCATTAATTATGATGTTGAGATCTTTCTCTGAGCTAAGCATTCTACATACATTATTTCATCTATTCCCATAAACAATCAAAAACCTATCACATAGGTGTTATTTTATTGCTATCATAGTTAAAAAAAACAGAGTACAGAAAAAAAAACTACTTGTTTGCCAGTGAACAGCCAAATGACAGATTTAGATGTAAAACTGGATCTACCTGTCTCCTGAATCATACAGAGCCTGTGCTCTTAACCGCCTCTCAAGAAAGAAGTATGGGCAAAAATGTCAGCACAGAAAAACAATATGAAAGATATCTGAGATCCAATTAATTTAATAGAGCAGTAAAATTGGTATTTCTATTAATTGTCAGAGTCAGAGAATCTATAATAACTATCATGTGGAATTCTTAAGAAGGAATGTCAATATATTGATATAAAGTTAAGTCATTTTCAGAGTAATAATTTCAAATTCATAATCATATTCTCTAGTCCCTGTATGTTAGAGAAACTTTAATCTACACTAGTCACCTCTAGAGTAGAGGATGCACTCTAAGATCCCAGGTAGGTGTGTGAACCCATGATTATTACCACACCATATAAGTACTATGTCTTCATGAAACAAATACCAATGATAAAAAGTTTAATTTCTACATTAAGCATGAAATTAGCATTGTAACTAATAATAAAATAGGTCAATTATAACAGTATGTAGCAATAAATCCTGGGTGAGTATATTCCCTCTTTCAACATATGCCATTTCACTGTACTTCCTTTGCTTGGGATGTTGTGAGATGATTCAATGTCTATATGAGGAAATGAAATGGAATGAATTAGGCAGATGTTGTGACACAGCTTTAGGCTACATAAAGGCTGGATGAATGCAAGCTCTGTGGTGTTGTAGCCGGCAATCTGAAACCTGGCATGACCACTGAGTGACTAACAGATGAGTACCTTATACACTTTGAGTACTCTGAACTTCCTGGGTAGACTGCAGCTGTGGGATTCAAGGTTTTATCACTACTTAAAGGGCTGTGCAATTTAAAGCTTATAAATTGATTATTTATGGAATTTGTAGTCAGTATTTTCTGACTGTAGTTGTTCATTGGAAAACTATAGAAAAATCAATCACACACACACACACACACACACACACACACACACAAACCAACAACAAGTACTACTTAATCTGCAAAGTTTCATATTGCATGATACTTTCACAGAAAATAGACATGGAGAAAACTAAATATAGAACTCAAAATAAAACGCAGAGATATAGCTATCTGGGGATTTTTTTAAAGTTATTTTTATGTCTATGGGTATTTGGTCTGCATGTATATACATATGTGACTTGTATGCAGTACCTGAGTAGGTTAGAGAAGGTGTTGGATCCCCAAGAGCTGAAGTCACAGATAGTTGTGAGTTGCCACTTGGGTGCTGGAAATCAAATCCAGGTCTTCAGTAAGAGTAGCCAGAGCTTTTTAATGTGGAACTATCTCTCCAGCCTCTACTATCTAAGTTCTTAAAAGGGTGTCAAAAGCATACATTGAAGAATCCAGTCCCTTCAAAAAGTATTTTCAAGAAAACTTGATAATCAGGTGCAGAAGTAAGAATCAGATGCCTGTTTGTCACCCTGTACAAAAATCCTTCCAACATGGGTCAGCAATCTTAATATGAAACATGGAACTTTGAAACTGAGGTGGGGGGAGTTGAGATTTAGGCATAGATAAGTATATTCTGAAAAGAATTCTAGTAGTTTAGGAATAAAAGTCAGAATTGACAAATGACATTGAATTAAATTCAAAAGCTTCTGCAGAACAGAGGAAACAGCAGAGTAATCATCCAGCCTTCAGAATAGAAGAAAATATTTCCTGCTATACATCGAACAGGCCATTGATAAAAAGACAAAAATAAGGGATTAAACAATCTAAGTTCACAGTTTTCACAAAAAAATCCAATCAGTAAATTAACTGGGCAGACAGTTCTCCAAAGAAGAAATACAAATGGCCAATATACAAATGAAAAATTCTTCAACCTCCTTTGCCACAGAGGAAACAGCAATCAACTACCCTGAGATTCCCTCTCACTCCAGTCAAAATGGGTATCATCAAGTGAAAAAATGACAGTGCATGCCTGTGAGGATTCAGCACTGCACAGTGTTGGTATGAAGTTAAATTAGTTAAGGCACTTGGGAAATCAATATGGATATGTTCCTTATTAAGTAAACAAATACACAAATAAAGCATAGATGATTTCTCATGAATCATCCATCCCTACACCCTGAGAAAGCATCACCTGCATGCTCACATAGACCACTTTCACTGTTTAGATTTTGAACTTACATTTCAATGCAGAGTATATGATCTCATTTCTCTCTACTCAAGAGAATTCTTTTTCACTAAAGTGCCATTAAAGTTCATATATTATTGCTGTGATTTTCATTTTTCATATCACATTATATGAATAGAATATAATGTTTTCAACTCATCTGTTGATAAACACTGTTTTAACATTTTTTTAAATAGTTTTTTTTTTAATAGTGCATTGCTGTTGTGAACAGCATGGCTACAGTGTACATACCATCGGCTACATATAATAAGTTTCCTTTTTTTCTTTATTAATTTTTTTCATTTTACATACCAACCAAAGATACCCCTCTCATCCCTCCTCCTGCTACCCCCCAACCTTCCCCTTCAACACATCCTCTATCCCCTCCTCAGAAAATGTAAGGCCTCCCATGGGGAGTCAGCAAAGCCTGGTACATTCAGTTACAGCAGTTTCAAGCCCCTCACTCCTGTATCAAGGCTGTGCAGGGTTTACCAATATAGGTAATGGGCTCCAAAAAGCCAGCTCATGCACCAGGGATAGATTCTGATTGCATTGCTAGGGCCCCCTTAAACAGACCAAGCTAAACAACTGTCTTGCTTATGCAGACGTTCTAGTCCAGTCCCATGCAGGCTCCACAGCTGTTGGTCTAATGTTCATGAGTTCCCACTAGCTTGGCTCAGTTGCCTCTGTAGATTTCCCCATCATGATCTTAATGCCACTAGCTCCTAGAATCCCTCTTCCCTGTCTTCTACTGGACTCTGGAGCTCTGCTTGGTGCTTGGCTGTGTATTTTTGCATCTACTTCTATCAATTAGTGGATAAAGGCTCTATGATGACAGTTAGGGTAGTCACCAATCTGATTAGGGAGCAAGGGGAACATGTCTCTACTGTTGGTGGGAGTGCAAATTCATATAGCCAGTTTGGAAATCAGTATGGTGGTTTCTCAGAAAATTGGGAATCAATCTACCTCAAGACCCAATTGTAGCATGAATCTTAGAAGGTCTTATTAATAAAATCAAACCTGAGGCCAGGTATTGGGGTGAAATGCTGGATGGTCAGAGAAACAGAACAAGCCACAGCTATCTCACCTCGCTGAATCCTCAGCTGGTCTTGTTTCCTCAGACTGGATGCCCCGAGCCCTCATCCAGAATGGGTCTCAGCTGAACTGCTGCTAGAAGCCTGAAAGCTTAACCAGCCACATGCTTCTCCAGGCCAAAGGCTTCTCCAGGCCAAAGGCCTGCTCAGGCCAAATGCCTCTAGTTTCTGGTCCTCACGCTTTATATACCTTTCTGCTTTCTACCACCACTCCCTGGGATTAAAAGTGTGGCTTTCTGGGATTAAAGGTGTGTATCACCATGCCTGGCCGGTTCCAATGTGGCCTTGAACTCACAGAGATCCAGAGGGATTTCTGTCTCTGGAATGCTAGGATTAAAGGCGTATGCTACCACTGCCTATCCTCATGTTTAATATTGTGGCTGTCCTGTTCTCTGACCCCAGATAAGTTTATTAGCATACACAATATTTTGGGGAACACAATACCACCACACCCAATGATACCACTCTTGGGTATATACCTAAGGATTGCTCAATCATACCACAAGGACACCTGTTCAACTATGTTCACAGCAGCATTATTTGTAATAGCCAGGACCTGAAAACAACCTATATGCCTCTCAACTAAAGAATGGATAAAGAAAATATGGTGCATATACACAATGGAGTATTACTCATCTGTAAAAAACAATGACATCATGAGGTTTGCAGAGAAATGGGTGGAACTAGAAAATATCATCCTGAGTGAGATAACCCAGACTCAGAAGGACAAACATGGTATAGACACACTCATAAGTGAATACTAGATGTAAAGCAAAGGATAACCAGACTACAACCTACAGCTCTAGAGAAACTAGTTAACAAGGAGGACCCTAAGAGGGATGCATGGATTGCCCTGGGAAAGGAGAATAGATGAGATTTCCTGAGTAAACTGGGGGGGGGGGTAGAGGGTAGGGGTTAGGGGATGAAAACATAAGGGAGTGGGATGTTGAGCTGGAACAGGGACGGAGTGGGAGAGCAATGAAAGAGATATCTTGATAGAGGGAGACATCATGGGGATAGGGAGAAACCTGGTGCTAGGAATGTTCCCAGGAATCCATAAGAATGACCCCAGCTTAGACTACTAGCAATAGTGGAGAGGGTGCCTGAGCTGGCTTACCCTGGTAATAAGTTTCTTTTAGCTTTGCAAGTTGGGTTAAGGTTTTTGGTTGAGAATCTAAATTACTGATGTCCTGACATATAAACTTATAGAAAGAGTTTTGTTATTCTATAACTTCACCTAAGAGCTTATAGTAGATAAAAGATCTGTGTGAACTATAAGACTGCATTTGTGCAAACTTTGAATATTTTTCCTCAGATAATTATATTAAACAGTGTAAGATAGTGGGCTTAATCTGTGCCTGCACATAAATGAGGTCAAACATCTTCAGATACATTTCCCAGCCACATGCCTCTTCCACTAATGTGAAATGTCTCTCCATTCCCCTTCCACAGTTTTCTCTGTGATATTTCCTTTTTTTTTTCTTTCTGGTGCTGTCCCCATTGATTTTCACTTCCGTAGTCAACATGTTCCCAGTTGTAATATGTGTTTTCACTTAGCATTTTTTCGATGAACTCAAATCTAAACTTTAACATTGTCAAATATTGTCAGAATTTTATTTTGCTTAAAATAAATGTGTTCTACTAAGATGTTTACAGTTTTTAGTTCAAAATGCCTCAATGTGTGTGCAAATTGTCTTGTTTTTGCAGAGAGCTGTTCATCCACTTCCATTTGTTAAATCTTCCTACCTTTACCTCTTGAAATGAAAATTGTACACCATTTTCTTGTGTTAGTGTGTGTTGTGTGTAGTGCAGGCACATGAGTATGGGAATGTCATGCCCGTTTATGTGCATACTCGCTCTCTATTGCCTTGGGAAAGAAACTCTTAATCAAACGTTTGCCTTTTTAGCTAGACTAGCTTGTGAGAAGCTTCCAGGATCCATTTGTCTCTGTTTACAGACCCACATTGTAATACAAATTTTAAAAGGCCTTATTAATAAATACAAACCCAAAGCCAGATATTGAGGTAAATACTGAAAGATCAGAGAAACAGAACAGGCCACAGCTAACCTCACCTCACCAATTCCTCAGCTGATCTCGTTTCCTCAAACTGGAAGCCTCTGGGTCCTCATCCAAATGGATTTCAGCTGAACTGCTGCTCAAAAGCCTAAAAGCTTAACCAAACTCTAGTTCCTTGTCCTCATGCCCTATATACCTTTCTGCTTCCTGACATCACTTCCTGGGGTTAAAGGTGTGTGTCACCATGCCTGGCTGTTTCCAGTGTGGCTTTGAACTCACAGAGATCAGGATGGATCTCTGCCTCCAGAATGCTAGTATTAAAGGTGTGTGTGCCACCATTGTCTGGCCTCTATGTCTATCTAGTGGTTGTTCTGTACTCTGATCCCAGATAAGTTTATTAGGGTGCACAATATATTGGGGGAACACAATATTACCACACCACATAGCCATGCCAACCTTTAGTTTTACAAGCATACTAGAAACGCAAACTCAAATCCTCATGCTTTCAGAACAAGCACTCTTACTCAGTGAGGCATTTCTCCAGTCCAGTTATGCCTAAAAGTCCATGAATAGATGTGCCCTCTTTGGTTTCTCATTTATATTTGGTTGCCAAGTTTTCATTCCTATACCAGTCACCACTATCATTATCATAAAATTTACAATTAAGTTCTAATAACCTGAAGAATAAATGTAAAATAATTACTTATATAATGAAATATTAAACAGTAGAATATATAAATTTTAGATATGTAGATAAAACATATATAAACCTTAACAATATTGTTTCTGTGTAGTAATCTTTATGTACACTGTGAATATGTATTACTCTCAATGGTTAATAAAAAGCTGACAGGCTGGTAGCTAGGCATAGGTGGGAGAGCCAGACACCAAGGACTTTGGGAAGAGGAAGAGCCAAGTAAGGAGAGATACCAGGCAGCCTCTGAGGAAGCAGGACACGTAAAAAATGAAGTAACAAGCCATGAGCTATGTGGTAAGGCATAGATAAGAAATATGGGTTAATTTAAGTGTAAGAGTTAACTAATAACAAGCCTGAGCTATCAGCCAAGTATTTATAAGTAATATTAAGTAAGCCTCTGTGTTGGTAATTTGGAAGTAGCTGCTGGGATGGGAAAATTCTATCTACATATAGTAGTTTAAAAGATCTCAAATTATCAAATGTAGAATGATACAATTCACAATAAAAAGGAAATAACTAAAGGATAAACTTCCCTCGACCCCTATCACAATCTTTAAAAGTTATATAAAAGTTAAACATATATAAAACTTTCCCACTTAGATTTATGATTTTTGGATTTTAAAACAAATATAATTCATTATATTTAAAGATATTAAAAGAGAAAAAATAATAGAGTCATTTAAAATAACTGGAAGGAAAATATTTGATAAAAATCCAACCATAATGAATAAGGCAAAAATCTTTTTATAACAGAAAAAAATTGTATCGTTAATCTAATAAAAATATTGAAAACACAAAGGGGAAAGTTGTTAACGCTCCATTCATCTGTCGCCGTTCACCCACCCCAGATGCAAAGCATGGAGTCACGAGTATGTAAGCACTGTTGCAGAGGGCTGAACTGACCCGGGGAGCAGAGTGAAAGATGGCTTGGCCTCCAGTGTGAAGTATGCAAATGAGCAAAGCTGAATTATTCAACAAGGAGAGGAATTTGTTCTCTATTCCTAACAAAAGTGCTATAGGAAGCTGTAGGTCCCTAAAGCCAAAGACAGTGGATGCTGAGGAAAGACATCATGTGAACCGCAACTACAATGAGAACTGAAGCCAAGATGAACACACCAGCTCAGGATCCTGAAGTGTCCAGGCAAAGGACAAGCCTGCTGTTTGAAACTGAAGGGAGACTGCCAAGTTGCTGAGCTACAGTTAAGAAAATGGTTGTAGATTGGTCATAACGTGCAGCAAGGAGATTTGAGATCCGCCAATGCAGAGTGTGAATAAACCAAACCATTCTGTCAGGATGAGCCTTAACTTCTGAAATCTTAACTTCTTTGTGTTTTTCTACGTGGTTTTGAGCTCTCATAACAAACTCTGCTCTCTTGCAAAGATGGCTGCTGATGGGGCCTTTGTTGAACTATAAGAGTCTTAAAGAGATACACATGCTCAGAATGCAGTGAAGGACAGAGCTGCATGCTGTGGACACTGGAAACCAAAGAGACCATCCAAGTAGTGAATGAAGGAGAAATGGCCTTTCAGCTTATGTCTGCCTCAGTCTCTCCTCCTTCCCAAATATAGGCAATGACCTATTTGTAATTTATACTGTCCCATATATAATTTTATTTTTATCATTTGTAATTGTGGTTTGCAACCTCTATTTCATTTTCCATATATTTAATGTATTTTTACATTAAATGTGTATGTACATGTGCATATGTGTGCATATGTGTATGTGTCTGTGAATGTGCAGGTTTGTGTGCATGCATGTGTATGTGAGAATATGTGTGCATAAGTGCAGGGGTGTGGATGTGCATTTACGTATGTGCAGGTGTGTGCATGTATGCATGTGCTTATGTGTATATATGTTCATGGGTGTGCATATGTGTTCCTGTGAAGGTACAGCTGCATGTGTATGTGCATGTGCATATATAGATGTAGATATATGTACATGCAGACCTGAGGTCAACTCCAGCTACTATTCTACCTGCAGTGAAAACCACTTTTTATTTGTGATGGATTCATTCTTTGGCCTAAAACTCAAATCTGGTGTCTTTGCCTTGCCAGTGCTGGAATTACAAGCATGATCACAACCACAATAACCAGCATTATCATGTATATTCTGGAGATTAAATTCAGGATTTCATGATTACATGACCATCAATTTAATGAGCAAGCCCACAGGTGTGACATCCTTATGCAAATTCTTCTTAGTGTGGTATATTTGGTACATGGTGGTTTTGTAGGGGCTACTTTTAAAACAGCCTCCTAATTAAAACAAAGCAAAAAAAAAACCCACCAAAGCAAAACAATAACAAAAGTAAAAATTAACCAAAACAAATACCGGTGGTCCCTCTGAGTGTCCAATCATCAGCATAGTTATTGTGCCAAGTTCACACACTAAGTTTTGGAATTTAATATTATGGTGGATATGAATCACTCAAAGGATACTACTTGTTGAACTGCTATATTTATATAGTACACAACATCAGTGTAATCACTTCTGCCTATAAAGTTATATCTATGATAAAGTTATATGTATTATATATAACATTTTTCATAATGAAGGTCTTGCTGTTCTTTATTAATTAAAATTAAATTAAATTAAATTAAATTAAATTAATTTAATTAAAATTAAAGAGGTGTTTGCTGATATCACTGTAAGGAGTACTTTAAAAAAGAATCATACCTTTAACTATGTATCCAGGTTGTTTGTTGAAACAGTAAAGTATTCATTTATTCATTGTTCTCTGGGTAACGACCAAACTGGTTCACAGTCTTTCACTTGCCGTTACTCATTGTCTATTTCCACTACTTCTAACATGCCTATTTGAATCAATGTCTTCAGCAATCTATGAACAAATACATAAATGAATACTGGGGAAAATAATTACCAAATACCCATTACTTCACACATATCAATTAGAATAGAAAGACAAAGTAAAAGCATTTAATTTGCTTTGGTTCCTTGTGTGTTTATGTTGTAAATATGTGACCATAAGCAGTTATCAGAGACACAAGTCTAAATGAATAGGATTATTTTCTATCCTCTTACAGTTTTATGAGCAACCTAAGAACAATCTCTAGAATGTGTAAGGAGGTGATTTACGTGGGTGTATTTAAATAAGAAAAGATTTTTCCAGTACTGTTCTTTCCCCTGTTTTTCCTTTTACTTGGTATCTTCTTTTATTCCCAGAGAAATAAAAAGAACATTTAGAAACACAAAGATTAGAGATGGGGAAATAGCATTGTGTTTACCGACATCATCATTTACACAAAAACCTACAGTACTCTGAAAGTTATTAGAAATAAAGGAGCTTGTAGAGATAGCTAGATAATGGCTCCTATGCAAAGACTATTATATCTGTTTACTGCTTCAGCAAACAACCTGGATACATGGTTAAAGATATGACTCTTTTTATAAAGTAATTTTTACAGTAATATTAGCAAATACCTCTGATAAATTTTAATTAATAAAGGACAGTGAGCCCATCATTATGAAAAATATTATACAGAATATATGTATAACTTTATCATATATATATATAAAACTTTAACAAATAACATCAAAGAATGCCCTATGTAAATAGAGAGGTACACTGTGTTTGTTGACCATGTTAATTTACAGATTGAAAACAACTTCACTAAGAACCTAATAAAAATTTTGAAAGAAAAGTAGCCATATTAATATGTGGGAAATTCAGTACTCTGTGCTGGCCCTAAGGAGCCAAGGATGACGGTGGTGGATGCATTGCAAGATAAAGAACCCCAAGCCAGAAACCTCCACTGTGATGATCTATTGTGTCCCCCAATATATTGTGCATCCTAGTAAACTTATCTGGGGTCAAAGGACAGAACAGTCACTAGATAGACATAGAGGTCAGAAAATGGTGGCACACACACCTTTAATACTAGCATTCTGGAGGCAGAGATCCATCCAGATCTCTGTGAGTTCAAAGCCACACCAGAAACAGCCAGGCAAGGTGACACACACCTCTAACCCCAGGAAGTGATGACAGGAAGCAGAAAGCTATATAAGGCATGAGGACCAGGAACTAGAGCCTGGTTAAGTTTTTAGGCTTCTGAGCAGCAGTTCAGCTGAGATCCATTTGGATGAGGACCCAGAGGCTTCCAGTTTGAGGAAACAGGATCAGCTGAGGAACTGGCGACGTGAGGTAGCTGTGGCTTGTTCTGTTTCTCTGATCTTTCAGTGTTCACTCCAATACCTGGCTCCAGGTTTGAATTTATTAATAAGACCTTCTATCTCCTGGCCCGGGGGGGGGTATGTGAGCCAATAATGTAAAGTATAATGGGTAGTTATAAAGAAAGAAGTTTGAATCCAGTTAGTATTCATCTATTTTTCTTAGCTCTCTTCTCCCAAATGAGCAAGCTAGTAGGTAATATTCCTCCACAGGTTCTGCTATAAGCTCTTGCCATGAGTGCCTGCTTTGGCTTCCTTCAGTGATGAATGATAAACTGTAAGATAAAAAACACTTCCTGCCAAAGGAGGAGGAGGAAGTGGTGGGATAATAGAACATAGATGATATGAGAGTAAAAAGAAGAAATAATGCAGTTGGAAATGTTGAAGTGGCAATCATGTTTGTGGGATTTGGGGAAATGAGGGGCTAGGGAAGAAGAGTTAACCACTATTAAGGGTACATGAAAATCTAATACTCTGTAATTCATTACAAAATATGGTTAGAAAAAAATTAAAGGGAAATTTTCTAGCATGCTTCAATAATGCTGTTCTCGTGATCCATGACTTATTAAACAAAATCAGAGAGGCTACAGAGGTCTCCAAAACAATAGAGGCTTTTGCCATTGCTCTTAGTTACCTACCATAATTAGACAATAGAATCCTTTGCTGAAGATACCTGTACTGACTAGTTTTATGTCAGCTTGACACAGCTAGAGTCATTTTGGAAGAGAAAACTTTAAATGAGAAAATGCCTCTACCAGGCTGGCCTGTGGGGAAGCCTGTGATGCATTTTCTTCATTGATGATTGATAATGTGGGAGGGCCATCCAAATGTAGGTGATGTACCCCCTGGGCTGGTGATCCTGGGTGCTAAAAGAAAGCAAGATAAGCAAGTCATCAGGAACAAGCCAGTAAGCAGCCTTCCTCCACGGGCTCTGCATCCATTCCTGACTCCAGGCTCCTACTCTGATTGATTTTCTTCCCTGACTTCCCTTAGTGATGGACTATTCCTGAATGTGTAAAATAAAGTAAACTCTTTCTTCTGCAAGTTGCTTTTGGTCATGATATTCCATTACAGTAATAGAAACTTTAACTAAGGCAATACTGCACATCTTGTTAACTAAGCTTTATATGTATCAGCTTAGTTCCTACCTTTATATACATATTTATATACAAATTGAAACTAAGCTGTAAAATTTCTTCCTGCTTGCTAACTTTCATAATCCCTGAAGCTATCCAGGCTAATGGGGGAGAAGAGACATCGATGTACTTACTCAGGTATGAAACATAAAAGTGACAATAAATACCAACGTACCACACAAGATGTACTCACCAGCACAATAGCGGCATACCTATTGTTGGGGTAACTAGTCACTCTATGAACTTGCTTGAGCCTACTTCACATGATAGAATCCATGCCTGGTAATATAAACCCAATCAAAACCCATTGCTGGGGAGGTCATACTGCCTAAAGGGTGTTTGGATGGTCTTTACTACCATTGTTTGGCTAAATTGACATGGCACCAAACTGCCTTCAAAATATTTGTTTATACCCATAGATAAGTGTTATACTCAGTCTTAGTCAGAGAAGTTACTCTTTGCAATGAGTGACAAAGAATCTTGAGACTCACAAATGTTCATGGTACTCAGAAAAAGTGAAGTTTCAGTGCTTAGCTCTAAATAGGACATGGATACCACCTCCTATAAGACACAGAGAATATCGCAGAAGATGATGTGGAAAGAATTTAAGATCTGGAAGAGCCAGGAGAAGGGCATGACATAGACACTAGGAGCATACTATCACAGTAGTTGTGGTTGGTGACAATGAATCTGGAAAGCACTTGTCCAGTCAACAGTTAA
>CABHPH010161689.1:0-44406 GCA_902168325.1 Peromyscus nudipes | reverse complement strand
TTCCTGTCTGTCTGTACAGACCTCTATGGTTAACTAGTGTTGGGATTAAAGGCCTGTGCCACCATGCCTGTTTCTGGTGTGGCCTTGAACTCACAGAGATCCAGATGAATCTCTGCCTCCCAAATGCTAGGGTTAAAGGTGTGTGCTACCACTGTCTGACCTCTATATTTAATACAGTGGCTGGCTATTTCCTCTGATGCCCAGGCAAGCTTTATTTGTTAGAGCACAAATAAAATATCACCACACAGGACTCTTTATTTCGATTGGCCTCGCTCTAAAACCTTCATTGGGTGCTTACTTACTTTCATAAGAAAGTACATTAATTTAGTGAATGGAAAAGTAGAGGAAGATGAAGCCCACTGATAAAGGAAAATACTTTTGCTCTAAAACACAGTGATTTGGAGATATTTGAGTGCTCTGGAGAAATAAGGACAAGTAATTTCAGAAGACATGCAAGCCTGGAGTTCAAAGAAAGATGTTTCATGAACCTTGCAGCTCAGGGAAACACAAGTTTGGGAGAGAAAGGGATATATATATTCTTGCCACCGTTTGCCATTCCCCCTATCTAATGAGATTCATGACTTGTGATAAAACCATTTTATATAATGGAAAGAACATCATGAATGTGTTGCCTGTTCCAGTGGTTGGGATTAATGATCATCTTCTAAGAAACATTTCTGATAACTCAAAAGTGATCATAGATGCCTCATGGCAACAGAAAAGAACAGGGTAATGTAGATGTAACCAACCGCCTTATTAAATAATAAACACAAAGCCAATGTAAGGATGAAAGCCCAAAGAGGTCAGAGCTAAGACTCTTACCACTTCCCGCCAGCTAGCTTCTCCCGCCAGGAGATCTCTCCGAAAAGGAACTACTTCCTGTGCGTTCGTTTTTAAATAAGAGTTCTGTTCTGCCTTCTCATTGGTTGTAAACCCAACTACGTGACTGCCTCGTCACTGTCGTCTGTCACTGTCCAAGTTTTCTATAGTTGGTATTGAGATTAAGGGCGTGTGTCTCCAATGTTGGCTGTATCCTTGAACACACAGAGATCTACCTAGTTCTGCTTACCAAGTGCTGGGATTAAAGGTGTGGACCACCACCGCCCCTTACCAAGTGCTGGGATTAAAGGCGTGGACCACCACCGCCCTGGCTTTCGCTATGGCTTGCTAATAGCTCTGACCTCTAGGCAACTTTATTTATTAACATACAAACAAAATCACATTTCAGTACAAATAGAATACCACTATAGGGTAATTCATAGATACTTTTGAATAATTTGTTTGCTTCCAAGATAACCTAGGGAATAAGATTGATGCTAAACATAAAAGGTAGGGGCAGTTAGACATAATTGAAAAGTTGAGTTCAGATTTTGATGTGTGTTTTTAGTCAAACCTTTCTTTCTGTGACCAAACACCTGAGAGAACTAATTTAAAGTACAAAAGGTGTAATTTGACACACAGTTTCAGAGGTTTGGGCCCATGATTGGCTTGTTCCTCTGCTATGGTCTTAGGGTGAGTCAGCACATCAGGGTATTCACAACAACACAGCAGAAAAGACACTTGTGGCTGCCAGCAAACCGCAAGTGACAAGAAGAAAAAAATGAATGCAAACCAGACAACCTTCATAGGCACTCTCCCAGGGATCAGCCAGGTTCTACCTCTCATGCCCTCTGATTAAGGACATAAAAGTAGTGAAGGCCTTCACAGTCAACATTCCATCATGAATGGGGGAAAAAAATCTCAGAAGTACCCCCCCACACACACACACACACATACACACACACGTTAAGACATTACAGAGAGTAAATGACTACCAAGAGAGGAAGAGTCATATTTTTTTTCTGAGATGACCACTAGGTATAGGTTGTTTATGCTTCAGTGTTCACCTACACCTAAGTGCATACCAACAAGACTCACACTCATTTGATCATATATATGTAACAGCAACAATAACAAAGAAAGAGTACATGGATTTGAAAGGGGGACCTGTTGTAGAGCCTGGGAGGAGTTTGAAATGGATAAGAGAGGTGTAAATACTTTTAGAATGATTTGTACTCATATATGAAATTCTTCAAAATAAAAATTTATCAAGCATCAGCAAGATGGTTCAGTAGGCAAAAGTACATGGCATGAAGGCCTGAGTTCTGAGTCGAGTACCTGGAGTGTATGGCAAAGAAGACTGACTTTCAATGTTGTCCTTTTTTATACACGTGCATTGGCATATGCCTGTATACACACACACACACACACACACACACACACACACACACACACACGCACGCACACCACAAATAAATAAAATTTAAAACGTTTCTAAAAGAATTTGAAAGAAAGCAAGGAGGAGTGTTTGAGAGATTTTGGAAGGAAGAAAGGAAAGAGGAAAATGATGTAATTATAATCACATAAAATGAAAGGTACTAAAATCAAATAAATACACTAAAGTTTGAGATAAATAACCAACAAGCTCTGGGAATTGAAACATTTGGTAAGTGTTAACTGCCATCATCCATAATCACTTCCTGTTCTGGTTTCTTTTCTGTTTCCACAGTATGCAAGCAGGACACAGTAACATGTGATTCTGCACATACACGAGTGAGTATAGGTGGGAAATAAAGCATCCAGGGTTTGTAGTAACCAATTGACAGAGTTATGTCAGCATAGGAAGATTGGCGAGCTGCAAAATTAGTCATCTTTTAAAATTCATATTTAGTTACTGCTGTGGGATGGTGTATGTCAAATGCTCTGATTGGTCAATAAATAAAACACTGATTGGCCAGTGGCCAGGCAGGAAGTATAGGCAGGACTAACAGAGAGGAGAATTGAGAGAACAGGAAGCTGAGTGAGGGAGACATTGCCAGCCGCCGCCATGACAAGTAGCATGTGAAGATGCTGGTAAGCCATGAGTCACGTGGCAAGGTATAGATTTATAGAAATGGATTAATTTAAGATGTAAGGACTAGATAGCTAGAATCCTGAGCCATTAGGCCAAACAGTTTAAACAATATAAGTCTCTATGTGTTTACTTAGTTGGGTCAAAGTGGCTGTGGGACTGGCGGGTGAGAGAGATTTGTCCTGACTGTGGACCAGGCAGGACTGGAGAAAACTCCAGCTACAAGTCACATTAGATATTAAAATTTTTCAACTAACAATGAAAACTGTCAATGGTGTCAGGAAAGGAACTCTCCGAGACCCGTGATCACAAATGGGTGTAATTAGACTTTAAAATACCTCATTATTCATGTTTGTTAATATGAAAATTATATACTAATATATTTATTTTCCATGTTCATGTCCAACTTCTACTATTTTGAGAAATATTAAAAATGCAGTATACTATCTGTACTTTGACATTGTTCTTTTAATTTCAAAACCTGATCATTGAGTTTTAAAATTACCTTGGAAAATGATTCCTTCCTTCTCCCTAATTCTGACTACATAAACATCATGTATTTTTTAGTTCATCTTGAAACAAATTCTTATAAGTTTTAGTAATAAAAAAAGAAAACAAACTTCTATAGAACATTGGTAATCTTAGTATAGAGTTTTAAGCATGAAGGTAGTTTTATTCTGTATAGAATGTATGTTTGTAACATGTAGTCTTTTGACACAGTTGGGCATAACCCAGTCTAAGAAATATCCATCATGTGGCCTCTCATCAAATGGGTATGCTCTAGAGAAATGTTTTATAAAGTGAATCTGAAATAAAAAGAAGATTCTTCCTTTGGTAGAAGCTGCCCTATTTTTCAAGGAATCTAGCATGGAGGAAGTCCTTACATTCTGCTGCTCAACTTAATCCCCAGGCTCTCCTGCCACTTCCATTATAATGCTCTGTTTTCCCTCCAGAGGACTGCTTACCTTTCAAGGGGATCCCACAGAAAATTCTCACACAGTTTCATTTACCACGGAAAGGCACTATAAAAGCCTTTATCTTCTGCAACTAAATTCTCTTTTCAAAAGCCTGAATTATTTCCTCCTGCCTTTTTGCTCTGTGTTTTCCTGAACATTGCCTCAGTATGAGCAGTCAAACCTATCATAAAGTGCTTTGTTTACGCCCATCAAAATACACACTCCAGAAGAGGCCATAACCTTGGCAAGTGTGCTCCTTTTTGATTCTACACTGTATCTTCAACTCAGGTTTTTATGAGTTCCCATAAGGATCTGCCATCGTTTATTTTTTTTTTTGTTCCCATTGTTTAGAACTAGGTTTCCAATGCTTTGCTGTTGAACCAACAGCCGGTGGATGGAATTTTGTTTACTGTAAATAAGAAGTGTGGGATATTGCCGTCTTTTTAAAAGGTACGATGATGAATAGTTCAGTCATTTCTGCAGTTTCTCAGTGGATGTGGGTTTTCATCTTTTAATTGACCGTGTTTCACTCTGACTTTTCAGTGTCTACTCAGTTATCACTAACTTGTGACCTTAGCCTACCTGTCATTCTGACACTCTCAAAAGGTTGTGTTTGTAGAATTTGTAAAAAGTAATGCCATCACTTGCTCCTGCAAGAATTTGTATTTATACTGTCCACCATTCCCTCCCCCAGCTGTTTGTTTTCTCACAGTTGTTGAAATGCATACAGTATCACTATAGTGCTTTATTCCTTGTGCCTGGCTATTGTGTTAATATTTTTACTCATTTTCCTATGATAATATTAAGGGGTTATCTTTTAATATATGCTGTTAAAAGATATTTAGTAAAAACAATACTGTGGTTCTAATAAAATCCACAATATCTTGCTAACATCTCAGCTTCTCCCTTCCACCTAGTGTACATAAATTCGCTTGGTTTGGAAGAGGCAGGGTTGACTTATAGTGATTTTGAACGGCTGACTCAGTTTCCTCTTGCCTCTAACTTCATTGTCTACCAACTGAGATACTCTGAACCTACTAAACAAATTCAGTGACAACAACTCAAACTGAATCTGACTCAAATTTAAGGGTGTTTAATGACAAAAATGTGGTTTTTATTTATTTGAAAAAAAATTCAGAAACTGACCCAAGTCACCAGTTCCTGGTAGCACTAATTAGATCAACATTATCTAGCTAATAATGAGCCACTGTTTGTCACATGCAGACATAGCCCCTAGGTAATACTTCTTCTTGCTCATGATTGGAAAGAGAAAGTTTACCTTGTTCAGCAATTTAAATGAGTTTAGAGTCTTAATTTTAATGATGCTTAATAACTTCAAATACTGAAAAAATAAGGAAATCAATAAGATAGTTTTACATTTACTTGCTCTTTAGCTCTGTAACAACCTCACTAATAACTTATTGCATATTTATTTTTATTGTAATTATAAAGTTTGATTTTAATGTATAAACTATGAAGGCATCTAAAAAGCATTTGCAATCTCACCAAATGTCACTGAATATTTATGACAGGAAATTAGAAGACACATTAATTTCTGCCTCTCTGCTGATTCTATCTACAATAATAATATGAATAATTTTCATGAACTGAATTATTTTATTAACTCTTAGAATAATGACTGAAAAATAGCTAGTTCAATTGGAGTGTTCCATGTATCAGCGAATTGAGTATTTGTTCATCTTTTTAATGATTAATTTGTCAAGTACTTATTGTACTCTGATCATAAACTAAACATTGATCTAAAAATGAGATAGTAAGTGAAAACACATGGAAAAATTGTAATATGGTGAGTGCTTCAATAACAATGTTATAACTACATTATAATGTAACCCAAAGAAGGTTTGTTCAAGAAGCTGACATTGATCCTGGACTTGAATAAACAAATAGAATTTGACCAGACAGACAGAAAAGAGTGATATTAAAGCATTGCCATAGTAGTTCTGAGCATCTAGTTAGCTTGAATGTTACAGGTATGAGCCTCTACACTTATGAAGTAGAGCATTCATAGAGGCATTTAGTGTAAGATAAGGATCACAAAGCTTGAGATACTGTCATTTAAATAACCATGTTTTGAAAATTTATGTTTTTGTTTTCAAAAAATGAGGTCTATAATATGCTGTCAAAATTTTTAGAATACCATAAAATGCACTTAGTATCTGGATATCAATAATTTCCTTAGATTAAATTTCAACTACATTGGTATGTAATTTGTGTCTGAGGCATTTTAAAATGCTTTCATTTTTCTAGCACCCTTTGATTTTCAGGCTCTAACTGCAGTGGTTTGAATGTGTCCTCTTATTTTTCTCTTGCACAGTTTAAACAGGCTAGTCCCTCTTCTTCACTCAATTCTAGCACACAGTTAGTGGTTCTTACAAAGGGTTTTACCAACAGCAAGATTATTATCAGAATCATATTGTGCTAAGTTGGCATAGTCTTCACTTCTCTTAGAAGAGTTGAGGACAAGGATGGTAACTGATCGGTAGTAAAACCTCAGACACTGGAGAAACCTGAAAGATCATTTTTATCAAAGTCTCTCCATGAGTATAGTATAGAATATAGATATCATGCATCTTTGGTATAATGTCCTGAGAAGGTACATCATCACCTTGATATTCTTAATAAAAACTGAGTATACAATCTACTCATGAAAAGTCATTAAGCAAATCCAATAGAGAACTATTCTGTAAAATAACATCTTCCAAAATATAAAGGTCATGAAATACAGTAGATTGATAAACTATGGCAAAATGGAGACAAATAAGGAGACATGACATGTACAATGTGGAGTCCTGGGATAGGTTCTGGAGTAGAATATTGTACATATTAGTTCTAAAGATTGCAAAATCTAAACTGTCTTTAGTTAGTGGTGGTGTGTCAATATTAATTTCTTTCTTGTAATAATAGTGCTATAGTTGTATAAGATGGACTATAGTGAAAGCTAGCTCAAGGTCCTACTGAAACTCTGAGAAATAGTTTCTCTTTAAAAGTTTAAAATTACTTTAAAATGAAAGGTAAACAAAGGATCAAAACAATTTGAATCTTAAACTGTCATTTACTCTACTATATTCTTAGATAGCAGCAACGAATGTTTGATCTAAAGTTTTCCACCAAGTCAGGCATTCAGAACTTTTTCAATAATGTACAAATAATAAGGACTAAACCTGAATCTTTGTACTGTTATATAATCTTCAATATAGTTAATTTTAGCATATATACTATGTTAAGTTGATATATGTGCATATATATATGTATAATCCTGCCCTATATATTTTTATTAGTTACATTTTCATGTCTAAATGCTACATATAAGGTCTTCAGTATCAAATTAATAAATGTTATACAATTCTGGGTAGCAACGTAAGTGCTGCTGTGATATACAAAATCCCATTTCTCATAGAAAGAGCTATATTGTGTGGGTTTTAGAGATCAAAGGATAAATCTTCTCATAAATGTCAACCATGAAAGTCCTTTACAAACACATTCAGGATAATCAAACCATTGTGCGAAAAAGCAAACCTAAGACACACTCTGTCTTCGAGAAATTGCTTTTTAAACAATGATCGAAAGAATTTTACAAGAACACAGAAGTTTTGAAAATGATCCTCAAGATGGAACAAGCAAAAAATAATACCTTGCAGTCTTCACTAAATCAAACCCTTCTGAATCAAAGACACACTTGTAAAATGTCTGTAAACATTGTACACTTCAGGTTTATTGCTGATTTCTTCTTACTCTAGGCCACTGGACGAGTGTGGGTTGTGACTCCAACACATGTAACCCAGCCTGTGGAGGATAAAGGTCATGGTGGTGTTTCATTTTCACAGACTTGCTGACAAATAGAATATTATGCACAGATTTAAATATTAAATATTCTGTTAGTTGTGACAGGGGAAAAAAGGTTAGCATAAGCCTGCTAGAAACTAAAGAAAGGTTGAAATCCCCAAGATTCTTTCCCATATGTCATAAAGAACTGTGTATATCCTAGTTCCCTTGCAGTTTCTGAACCTCATGGTGTCTTGTGTCTCTGTTTTTTTTCTAACTTTGTTATTCATAAGAAATCAAATATTTGTCTCTCATCTTAAATTTATTTAATGTCTTGTGACTAGCAGAAGGGAGAAGTTTGGGGACAAGACTTCCATCCATAGATGCTGGCTTCCTGTATTCTTTTCTGTCTGTCTTTGCTATACAAAAGGGAGAGTCACCAAACAAAAGAGGTGGAAGCTTCACTAAAGGTCACACCTTCTCATCTGAATACCCCATTATATAATTTTTTCTTTATTATCCTTTTCTGTTATTTTAATTAATTTAATTTCTACAATTCCAAAGACATTTTGCTTAATCTACACCAGGTTTAATTTTTCTAAATATTTTGTTCTACTTTTTGGTTTTGGCAGCAAGCATAGCTAAGAACTTGTTGATACTTCTGGTTTTGAAATCACTACTACAAAACTCCATTCCTCAGTGATTTATGTTTATGTAGAAGTGTCATAATTACACTTTTTAAAGTTACAAGGCTTAATAAAGTATACATTTATTTTAGGAACTGGATATATGAATATTCTTAATATTGATTGAAAGTAGATACTATGGAAATAATAAATTCCAAAGTCCTTAATTGAGGTATAAATTTTAAAATGTATACTATAGAATTTGTAGCTGAGTTTTTGATGCATTTTCAAGATTGGTTATAAATATTACCCTATAATCTACATTAAGAAAAATGAATTACATGAAATTTTAAAATGTGAGGTATCTAATCATGATTCTGGGATTGTAGTACATGGAGAATTTTTGCCTCACTTGTATAAGACAATGACTTCAATAACTAGCACATCAAAAAGGAGAAAAAAATTATATAATCTTTATCTGACATATTGTTTACAGGTATACACACCTGAAATCCCAGTATTTGGGTGGTGAAGGAAAGAGGATCATGAGTTCAAGGCCAGCCTGGGTTACCAAATGAAGATGCCTCAAAGACCCAATGCCTCAGTATGTGTTCAGAATTAAAGGGCAGTCGAGTGGTGGTGGCGCACGCCCTTAATCCCAGCACTCGGGAGGCAGAGCCGGCAGATCTCTGTGAGTTTGAAGCCCGCCTGGGCTACAAAGTGAGTTCCAGGAAAGGCGCAAAGCCACACAGAGAAACTGTCTTGAAAAACAACACCAAAAGAAAGAAAGAAAGAAAAAAAAAAAAAAAAAAAAAAAAAAAAAAAAAAAAAAAAAAAAAGAAAGAAAGAAAGAGAGAGAGAGAATTAAAGGGCAAAGGGCATACCTAGCCCACCCATAGTGCTGGGTTCAAAGCCCAATTTTAAAATAAAAGATAGCAATACTTTTAAATGCTTGTCCTTCCTATTTATTCCTGCTTCCCCAGATTCTGTATACTATATCATATACTGTTAGAAATAACTAAAACCAATATGACAGCTTCTTTTATTTTTAAGTAAGAGTGGAAAATCATCTGCTCTGACACTTGAAAATCAACCTGAGAAAGAGAAACTTCAGATTTTGGATTTTTGCTGCCTCTTTATGACTGTTCCGATGCACAGTCCACTAGAACAACATTGAATATAGACTTTATTTTAAGATTCACTTTTATTATTTTCATGTCTCTGTGTGTGTGTGTGCGTATGTGGGTGCACGCGCCTGTGTGTTTATGTGTGTGAATGGGTGCCTGAAGAGATTGGAGTTATAGGTGGTTGTTATCCTCACAATATGGGTGCTGGTAACAAAACTCAAGTCTTTTGGTACAGCAGGTGCTGTAGATATCTGTATGCTGTGAATGTGTTGCTCTGATTGGTTAATAAATAAAGTGCTGATTGGCCAGTAGCCAGGCAGGAAGTATAGGCAGGACAAAGAGAGAGGAGAATTGTGGGAACGGGAAGGCTGAGTTAGGAGACGCTGCCAGCCCAGCCACCATGAGAGGTAAGATGTAAAGTACCAGTAAGCCACAAGCCATGTACCAACTTGCAGATTAATAGAAATGGGTTAATTTAAGATATAAGAACTAGATAGCAAGAAGCCTGAGCCATTAGGCCAAACAGTCTAAATACTATAAGCTTCTGTGTGTTTATTTAGATCTGAGTGGCTACGGCCCAGGTGGGACTGGAGATAACTCCAGCTATAAGTAGAAAGAACTCTAAACTACTAAGCCATTTTTACAGTCCCTAAGTATATTTTTTAAATGATGAAAGTACTATCTCTAAGTATTGTATAGCTAGCATCATTACAAAACTTATGATAGACAGCTAAGTAAGTAATTTGTTGCCAGGCGGTGGTGGCACACGCCTTTAATCCCAGCACTCGGGAGGCAGAGCCAGGTGGATCTCTGTGAGTTTGAGGCCAGCCTGGTCTCCAAAGCGAGTTCCAGGAAAGGTGCAAAGCTACACAGAGAAACCCTGTCTTGAAAAAAAAAGAACAAAAAAAAGTAATTTGTGTAAATATCCTGTCCTGCTATATATGATTTTCTCTCTTTTTTTCTTTTTATTTATTCTTATCTCATACAATACAACCCGATCTCAGTTTCCTCTTCTTCTACTCCCTCAAGGTCCCCTCTACTCCCCCTCTCAGAAAAGAGCAGCCCTCCTAGGGATACCAATCAAACACAGCATAACAGAGTGCAGTAAGACTAGGTACAAATCCTCATATCAAGGCTAGATGAAGCAACACAGTGGGAGGAAAGGGGTCCCAAGAGCAGGCAAAAGAGTTAGAGACACCCATATTCCCATTGTTAGGAGTTCCACAAAATCCCCAATGTTAAACAACCATAACATACTTAAAGAAGAAAAAATTACAGTAAAATTGGAACTGTGGAGGTTTTTTTTTTTAATTTCCTTTTCTTTTAGAAGGTTTTGGCTTCTCTTAGGTGTGTGAATATATGCAAATCTCATGTTAACATTATTCAAAACATTATTAACAACAATACCCTCACCATTCTACAGAATAAGAAAGATACCTGCATTTAACTGAGAAGAAAACATGGATGTTGGAGAGGCTGGACCATCTTCAGAGGTCTATTTAGGCCATAGAAAGAGGACTAACAGATTATCTACAAATATCAACTCATCCTTGAAACATGAAGTTTCTCTCCTATGTTTTCAGTCTGTATTACATTTCTCATCTTTCAAAGCTTAGCATAAAGATTCACAGTTTGAAACAAATGAAATGAAAAAGAATCATCTTGTTTCTATTTTTTTCTAATTGTCTAATGTGAAAGCAAATGTTTCCATTATCTGACACAAGATAATGGTTTCAGTAGCGAATGTGATAAACATGAAATACATGATTAAAACTTGCATATTCTCGGAGCACAGAAACAAACAAAAAAGTATGACTGAGGAGACAAACTTCTAAAAGACAAAGAATGATCTTAGTCAAATTTTGACATTTCTCCTGGAAGAACTCTTGGCATATTCTTGACATGAAGGACAGTTAAAGCTCTCTCTGACTGTAGTCATTGGGCTTATTTTGATTAGAAAGCTAATGTTTCATGTGTCTAGTTTTTATTTCTTTATTAAGAATTTTTTTCATTTTATATACTAACTACAGATGCCCCTCTCTTCTCTCCTCCCCCTCTCCCTATCCAACCTTCCTCACAACCCACCCCCTATTCCCTTCTTTGAAAAGGTAAGGCCTCCCATGGGGAGTCAGCAAAGCATTCATTTGAGGCAGGTCCAAGTCCCTCCCCCTGCATCAAGGCTGTGCAAGGTGTCCCACCATAGGTAATGGACTCCAAAAAGCCAGCTCATGCACCAGGGATAGAGCCTGAAACTACAGAGACAACCAAACCAAGCTAGTGGAAACTCATGAACTTTAGCCCAACAGCTGTGGAGTCTCCATAAGACTGGAGTAGGCCCTCTGCGTAAGCGAGACAGCTGTGTATCTTGGTCTGCTTAAGGGACTCCCTGGCAGTGTCTGGTCTTTTTTTAAACTTCTAATATACTGATAAAAAGTGAAAGTGAGCTACATTTCCATTCTATGTGCTTAGAAACTTAACAAATATCAGAAAAAGAAGAAACTTGAATTCTAACACAGATGTATTTTTTAATAAAATCAGTTCTATTTAATACCCCTCTGTGTGTGTGTGTGTGTGTGTGTGTGTGTGTGTGTGTGTGTGTGATCATTTCTGTGTGAGGCAGGCATGTGTGAAGTACCTGTGGAAGTCAGACAATCTTGGTTGTTCACTCTGACTTTGCATGTGTCTGAGGCAAGGTCTTCTGTTTCATAAAGTACGCCAGGCTAGTTGACCTGACTGTTTACCCTGCTTCTGCTCTCGATCTCACCATATGAGTGCAAGGATTACTGGTATATGCTGCTAGGACTGGCTTTTCTGCTTCCATCATCTCAAGAAACTCTGTTGCATGATTTCTGGTTGGACTGTCTTTGGACTGCCAGCTCCAAAATAATGACTCAGAAACTTTATTAGCTTGGACTTAGCTTAGGCTTTTTTTTTTCCAACCAGCTCTTATAATAACTTAATTAAGGCATATTTTTAATCTACTTTCTGCCAAGTGGTTTGGTTCTCTCTTACTCCAAGTTGACTGGCTGAATCTGTGCACCTAGATTCTTTCTCTTCCTGTCTCTCTCCAGAAAACTGCCTATCCTCTCCTGCTTAATGACTGGACATTCAGCTCCTTATTAAACCAATCACAGTGGCACATCTTCACAGTGAAAACAAATATTTCCCCAACAGAACTCAGGTTGTTATGGTTATGTAACAAGCATGTTACACATTGAGCCATTCCCCCAGGCTGATATTACTTTTATTTACAGTAATTACCTTGGCAAATAGCCAGAGAAAGTATATTTGGATACTTAACTTCTTCTCTTATTTAATTTAAACGACTTAAAATTCACAGACAGTGCTGAAGTTTTATATAACCCCTTTAATACATAAGATATTTTAAATCCCAAGTCATATAACTAAGACTTCAAAGTTTGGAAGTTTTCTTATCACTGCAACCTTCAATAACTTTCTTCTGTTCTCCCAGCTGAATGAGACAGACATCTCCATGTAACAGTTAAGGCAGATACCTTTCTCTCTTACTGTTTTTCTTTTCTGCCTAATCCTGGTTGTGCTGTTTGTCATGGTCAATATCTGAAGCCTTGCACACAAGAAGTACAGTAACTTTGATGAAGAAAGAGAGGGAAATACTGTCCAGGCTCTTAACTAGGTCATGGAACACAGTTGGCTTGTGGCTTCAGGTTTTGACAGCTGCTCCTGGCTGCAGCTCTGTTGTGAGCACTGGGGCTGCACCTCTCTCCAGATGCCAATGGTGCTGATGGCAGTTAGGGCTGTGACATGCAGCCAGCCTTGTATTTTTCCCCAACTGGAAGAGTACTGCCTTAAAAAGTTAGCTTTCTGTACTGCTCTCTCTTATGTTTACAAGAAAACCACAGCCAAATGATTTTCCTGCCCATCTGTACCGTATTAGACATCTGGACTATTTTGGCCTTGTATACACATCAATGTGATGAACTGCAGATCTGTTTTGTTACCTTTCAGAGACCACTCACTCCATGAAAAAAAATCTCTGTACCTATGTTTCTTATATTTTTGGTTGTGAGCCTAGCCTTTAATGGCTTAGCCATCTCTCCAGCCCTGCACCTATGTTTTCTAAGAGAAGCCTTTTATCGTGGAGTGTATGAGTCATAATGTAGAAATATTACAAGGACTTCAACAGTGGGTTTATAGTGGAGACCTGGTGGAAAGGCAGATATTCACCCTGAAGATTCCCCTAGTTTCACAATTCAGTGATACTTAAGTTTTTAATCATTGCTAGTGAATTTCCTCCTATTGTGGACAGTATATTGTCACATCCATTTTCCATAGCAGTGTATAAATTATAAAAAATAATTTCAGCTGCATATTCTTCTTTTCATTTTTCTTTATTAAGAGATTTTCTATTCATTTTACATACCAACCACAGATTCCCCTCACCTCCTCCCTCCTCCCACCCCCAGCCCTCTCTCCCAAGCCACCCCACACCCCCACATCTCGCAAATCAAGGTCTCCCATGGGGAGTCAGCAGAGCCCGGCACACTGAGCCTAGGCAGGTCCAAGCCCTTTCACACTGCACCACAGGCACCAGATTCCCAAAAGCCTGCCCAGGCACCAGGGATGGATCCCGACCCCCCTGCCTGGGTGCCCCCCAAACAGTTCGAGCCAAACAACCATCTTCCATATCCAGAGGGCCTAGTCCAGTCCATGGGGGCTCCACAGCCACCAGTTCACAGTTCATAGGTTTTCGCTAGTGTGGCCAGTCATCTCTACACGTCTTCCCATCATGATCTCGATGTCCCTCACCTGCAGAATCCCTCCTCTTTCTCATCAATTGGATTCCCGGAGCTCAGCCTGGTGCCTGGCCATGGATCTCTGCATCTGCCTCCATCAGTCACTGGTCAAAGGCTCTATGATGACAGTTAGAGTATTCGCTAGACTGGTCACCAGAGTAGACCAGTCCAGGCACCCTCTGGACCACTGCCAGCAGACCAAGGTGGGGTCATCCTTGTGGATTCCTGAGAGCCTCCCCAACACCCTACCTCTTACTATCCCCATGATGTCTTCATCTATCATGGTATCTTCCTCCCTGCCCTCCCACTCTGTCCCTGTTCCAGCTCAACCCTCCCATTTCCCTCTGTTCTCATTCCCCACTCCTCACCCTCTGCCACCTAATGAGACTATTATACTAAGTTTTTGTTTTGTTTTGTTTTGTTTTTGTTTTTGTTTTTTTCGTTTTTTGAGACAAAGTTTCTTTGTGTAGTTTTGGTGCATGTCTGGATCTTGTTCTGAAGCCCAGGATGGCCTGGAACTCCACAGAGATCAGCCTGGCTCTGCTCTCGAGAGCTGAGATTAAAGGCGTGTGTCACCACCGCCCGGCACTATACTAAGGTCTTTTTACAAAAGCGTACTTATGAGCACTTAAAAAATCCATATACTTCTGGTTATTAGCCAAGTTTCTGTCATTTTGAGAAAATACCTGAAATAAGTGGCTTAAACAGGGGCCCTTAACTCTTCATGTTGGCAGCAGTTGGAGTCCACGGAACCGAATGGCTCGAATGTTGTGATGCCTATGCATGGTGAGTCAGAATATTATGGTGGAACAAGAGCCTGGGATCCTGGATCAGGACTCACAAATAACTTCTAAGCAGCATGCACAGTCTTGCTTCCGTTTTCCTTAAGTCTGGAACTCTGGCCTGTTGTACAGTGCTGCCCACGTTCAGGATACACGCAGCCTTACCTCATTGAAATCCCACAAGACAACCGTCTCTGGAAATTATCTTCTAGCACACCCAGAAATACACTTTGCTAATCTTCTAGGCATTTTTCAACATAGTCAAGTTGACAAACAAGATTAACTACCATAGATACTCTATGCAAATATTTCTACTGCTGTGCCTGTATTTGCTTTTATCTGTTATATCCGTTAACCCATTTCCTCATCTATTACCATTCAGCAGCATGGCCACCATGGCCATTATCTGTGCATTCATTTTATGTTGTCTCTGTTTTAAAAATTAGCAAATATTCCCGTTTTAAATCGTTGTTTCTCCCTGTCCCCCCTTACATTTCACAGCACCTTAAATGGCTGAGTCTTCTATTTCCAAATCTTTGTTAGTCTATTCTTCTGGCTCCTTCTCCTCCACCTGACACTTAGAGCTTGGCATTTTTCGATATTCATTCTCCATCTGCTTTTGCCATCTTACTCTATTCTTGGCTGTTACTTGTCCCTGTCGCTGCATAATTATTCTCTAAGCCTTATACAATTTAAATTCTTGCATCAGTGAACCACCTCCAAAACATGTTTGTGGTGCATACACTACAGCTCTCTCAGTTGTATAAAACCATAGTTTTATAGCACATTTTGGCATATAAAGTATCTTCCATTTATTTTTTACTTTTTAAACTCAACTCTATGCTATTGTGCTAGTTTTGTTATTAAAATAAAGTGTTGAAAATTTCATTATTTAAAAACACATACATTTTATTACATTACAGCTTTATAGTTTAGAAGTCCAAAATAAATATTCTGGACTCAAGTCAAGGTTAAAGAAGGTGACATTCATTTCTCGATAGTCTAAGGGAGAATTTGTTCCTATTGCTTTTCAGATTCAAGAGTCAGCATACAATTCTTCAGTCTGGCCCTCTGCCTGCATCTTTTAGGTAAATCACAACAACTCAAGTCATCTTGACATGCAACCACTCTAGGTTTCCTATTTCCCATCCTCTCTCAAACTTTAACACTCTGATGATAAAGATGGGCCCATCTAGATTGTCTAGGGTTTGAGTATTTGATCACAGAATGCAGTTCTTCAGGAATTTATTCTACCTACTATATGTTTTCTTTTTCTTTTAATGTTGCATGGGTATATATAATATATATATATATATTATACGTTTGTGTGTCTGGAGTTAGGACTGGGTAAAGAAAGTATTTGAGATGGGGACACATTGCCATAGCACACATGTTGAGGTCAAAGAACAACCTAGGATGTTAGTTCTTCCTTTCCATATTGAGACAGTATCTCTTTGTTTACTACTGCATACAGTAGGACTGATTTCCAGTCAGCTTTCAGAGATTCCTCTATCTCTGCTTTACACTATACTTTAGGATACTGGGATCACAAATATTTCTTATTGTGTCAGGTTTTATATGGGTCCTGGGGATCCAACTTGTCCTCAAGCTTTCAAGGTAAGCACTTAACCTGCTTATCCATGTTTTTAGCACTCTGTGATTTCTTAGCTCCCTTGCCTCAAATAACACTTGAATAACATTTTCTCATTCTAATTTTCAAAAATTAAGTATAAAAAATGCAGGATGCATAAAAAAGCTATATTGAAATCTGTGAGTTTTCTACCCTAGAAAACAAGTAAATTACAATGGGTAGGAATCCACAGATGACTTGAAAGAAGTGGATATATGTGGAGTTTAAGTGGGGCTAGAAGGATTGGGAAGAGGATAAAAGAAAAGATGGTTAAAGTTAACTAAGGGTTCAGTCAAGAGCCTCATAAACATCTACCAGTTCCTAATCTAATTAAAATAATCAATATACATATTAAGTTTGAACAGAAGTAGCCTGCATGAGTGGACAATGCCACTCCCAGGTGACATGGGTTAACAAATGAAGGTTTCAGTGCCAGGAATGGAAGACCTCCCTAAAACTTACTGATCAGGGAAGTCATAGAAACAACCCCTCCAAAAAAATCAGGATATTGTCATGAGTCTTGGCTGTGCATCATCATTAGGTGGTAATATACAATTGCTGCAGATAATCCTCACCAGGGATGCAAGGCATAGAGAAATCAAACTAGAATTGATCTTGAAATTCTGTCCCTTATAGCCAGCAGAGAGAATATCAGAAGACATTAGATATGTTGCAGGGTTAGGAATCATACTCAATAGTCTTACCCAGAATTTGACCTGGGATGTTATAATGCTGATCTGTAGCCATGGTGTACCCATTGATATAACAGTGGCATTAAGGTTTTGGGGATAACCAACCACTTCTTGTTTGGATATGAGGCCTGCTCCGAGGAAAGGATTTCTACATGTACTGCTAAACTGATCAAAAGCCTATGAGTGAAGTGTCATAGGCCTTATGGGGAAACCTACTATTGTTGTTTTGTTAAATGGTCATGACGTTAAACTGTACTCTAAATCTTCATGTTTGTACCCATATATCTGTGCTTCTTTCAACTCTTGTCAGAGAATCTTCCTTTTGCAGTGTGTATTAGTCAATACTGAGAATCATTAAATGATCAAAGTGTTGGTATAAATAACTGAGCTCAGCTATGGATAGGCCACACCCATCAGAGAACTTTATGAAAGTGAAGAAAGAAAGAATATAGAAGCCACTGGATGGGGAACAGAGGTGTGAAATCTTGACTTCTGGATATGGCATGGTTGTTGTAAGCATCAACTCACCATAGTTGTGGTCACTTGCATCATACCTGCATAAGATGGACCCATTTAAAATCCCGCATGGATGGGGCAGGGCCCTTTGACGACCCCTACTTTCTGAAGGAACTATTGACATGGTTTTCCTCTGAGGGAAGATGGATCATTTTGTGTGTGTGTGTGTGTGTGTGTGTGTGTGTGTGTGTGTGTGTAACTATGACTGTGGACAGGTTATTTATTTTCCACTGGATAATCACACACCAATGTGCATATGGGCAACAGCAGTAGAACTTGAATGCCTATTAATAACAAGTTTTTGAAAATGAAGGGCATGATGTGGGGAGGAAAATGTGGTATATGACAACTATGGGAAGTTGTAGTGAGGTAGTAATGAATGGATATAAAATTGAAGAATATATGCAATCTTCAACAGTTAAAAATATCAAAATAAGAACTTCACAACTCTAACTCTAAAACCTGGAATTGAGGGGAATCTATTTGGGAAAAACAAGTTCCATGGATGTAATATTCTGAATTTTGATTTTAGGCTGTGTGTAGAACTGTTGATTAAATAAACATAAAATAAAGTAAGTACTAAATCGAAGATGCATGGAGCTGCTGTCAATGTAAAATTAACCAGATAATTAATCAATGACACAAAAGAAAAGTGTCTGAGTTCATGACCTAAACAAGAACTCCCACAAGGCTCTTTCTTCGCAGTTTTCATTTTAACTTGATTGTCTAGTTTTAGTATTATAGAACTAGATATTACACTGAGAGAGTCTGGACTCAGCACACAAATGCAAAATAAAACTGTTAGCTCTCCAGCATGCCTCTGCTTCACTCTTAAGTTTCAGCTCCTAGTAATTTTTTTTTAAATCATAAGAGACCAACAAACTTGAAACCATTCTTGGTTTTCTTTTTCTCTGATACATCTAATGCTTCCTTAAATGTTTGGCTACATCTCATTTGATCAATAACCATGCTGTTAATCCTGATTACAGTCTCTTGTTTGTGTTATTAAATATTTTAGTGGTTTTTCTCATTTTTTCCTCTTCCTTCTTAGCTTCTTTTTAACATATTTTTAAAAAGTAACATTTTTAAAATTTGGTAATAAACTTTGCATGCTAATTATTTCCTACTCTTTGATTTCTGGTTAGCCATAATTCTTTATTTATAAATTTTAAGTATTTTTATTAGCATATATGATGTTTGAAAGCAAGGAGGAACTCACAAAGATACATTTCTCCCTGAGGATTTGTAGGCACTTAATGGGGAGGAAGAGACACTTTCTTTAATGTTGTTGCCAATGATAAGGTGCCCATGCTCCTGTAGACAACGTCCCACTCAGGTTGATAAAAGCCACCCTAATGAAATTCCCTGGGTCATTATGAAAATTAAGACAGGAAAGTAGAAGGAGGAGTAATTTGGAAGCAAATGGGCCTCAGCAGAAATAGAGAGGACAAGTAAGGGGCATGAGATGAACAGGATCAAGATGCCTCCTATGAATTACTGCTTTACCATTCTCTTTGAAACATTTCAATGGTCTTTTTGTTTGTTTGTTTGTTTTTGGTTTTTCAACACAGGGTTTCTCTGTGTAGCTTTGCGCCTTTCCTTTGTAGCCCAGGCAGACCTCGAACTCAGAGATCTACCTGTCTCTGCCTCCCGAGTGCTGGGATTAAAGGCGCGCACCAACCCCGCCTGGCTCAATGGTCTTTTTATCACCGGAAGATCAAAATTTGAAAACCTAACACTGATTTTCAGGTGTTTGTCTAATACCTGAATTCTAACTATTCAAGCTGCACTAATTTCCGGCTGCTCTGTCAAACCAGTGGGTCTCTGAAAGTCTCTTTGCATTCCATTTTCATTTTTTCTGGGTTCTCCTGATGCCTACCACAGGTAGGTGCAATGTCCTTCGCATTGTTTCTTCTTGGTAAGCCTCTCTATCTGAGAAAACAAGAAAGTGTAGGCAACTTTCTTTTGAAGCGTCTGTCAGCTTTCAATAAAATCTTTTGTAATCTACCACAAAGATGATGAAGGTACTGCATACCACTGTCCCTGAAACACTCCTTGTGTTTAGTGTGAGAAATCGAAGGGCTATACTGACACAGTGGGGAAGATCAGTTGCTTAGATAATAATACACCCCTGCTTTGATTCTTTGGCTTTCTGTTGTAAAGAACTTAAACTCGAATTTTTCTCTGACATGTCAATTAATTTACCATAAGAAGAAATAGAGATACTTCATAAAAGTACTGGGGACAAGCAAGTTGAATTGTGTAAATAACAGGGAAATGTCTGACAATTAAGTTTCAGTCTACTTTCACTTACTGTAATGGACTAGGGAATGATACCTAGGAGGCAAATTTGGAACGTAAATCAGATTTTGTGGATTCAGGGTGATTTAAATTTTGTGAGCTGTGCTTTTCACATTTGAAATGAGTACAATGTCATCTTCTGCTTCCTTATCAAAATACTGACTTTGTTAAAAAAAATCTACTTTCATGAGTATACATTTTCTCTATTTGAGAAAAATTGAAATTGACTAAATTAGGGTCCATATATACTGTTCCCACAAACATTGACCACTGTAATTTTTTCTCAAATAATAAAACTCTTTTCATAGTGGTTTAGATTATACTGAAGATCTAACATAAATCCTTTTTGATGATCACAAAGTTGTCATTCAATCGTTAAATGGTTTTCATTTAAAAGAAAATGTCATTTTCTTAGTGGCCCAATTAACATTCTGATTATGAAACTTTTTTTTGTATTTTATCACAAAAGCATTGAATTAATTTTCAATATTTTCCACAATTCCCTTGGTATTTTATCAAATAACTTATTAGAAAACCTGACAAGATGTGATTATAATTTGGAGATTATCTGGTTAGTTCTGTTTGACTGTTGCCAAGGGAAACAGCAAAAGATCAAAGCAATGCTGTGTGCAATTGAATGTATCAAATCAATGGAGAACATCAGAGTAAAATCAAAAGCCCAAGGTTCTTTGACAGTTAACACCACAAGCTACAAAATTAGGATTTAAATCATAACCAAAGCATATTATATAATCAATCAAGCTTTCCTACATGATTTTGAAAACATACACCTTTTCAGAAACAAGTACAATGTTTATCGAAATTAAATTAGGCAATTTCCAATGGTTACTCATATTTTTCACTTATCCCCTTTCAAAATATACTCCTACTTTTACTTTTCAAATTAACAATATACACTTCACATATGGGTACATTTTTTTGTTATTAAAGAAGAATCCAATAATGACAGTGTTGTGAATTATAAATGAAATGTCTTCTCTAACTAGCGAGGGCTAGTGAACTTATGGACATGAGAGGAGAACACATCACTGCCACTTTACTAAACCAACACAATCCCTAACTACATTCTGAACATTTGTCCTTACATCCACAGATAATTTTCATCCTTACCTTTCAGCAAGGAAATTTCTCTTTGTCACAGACAGAAACCATTAAAGAGAAACACAACCAATCAAAATGCAGTGCTGTGGAGCTCAGTCCCAAGGGGTGTGGTCTACAATACAACTCCTGCACCTAAGTCTCAAGGGACATGGTGGAAGATGGTGCAGGAATCTTAAGAGTCAGAGAAACGTGTAGTTTGTTGTGAGTTATGTCTTCTAGGAATGTCAGAAGCTATACCCCTAAAATCTCACCAGCATGGCTCCCTAAACATGAGCTGGACAAGGACAACATGAGACATGCTAAAGTGGATGGAGGAAAGTCGACAAGGCCTCAAACCTACACAAAGAGGCACAGATAACTAAAATGGAAGAAGCACAACAATTGTTTATCCTATACCAAATGATCAGCCCTGAAAAAATATATATGTATATATGTGTGTTTATATTATATATGTAATATAATTATGAATTCAGGAATATATATATATGTGTGTATGTATGTGGTCTGTGTGTATGTAACAACAATTAATGGAAAAATAACGTTTTTATTAATTAAATTTTTTTCATTTACTTTACATACCAACCAGTTTTCCCTCCCTCCTCTTCTCCTGTTCTCTCCCCCACCTCCCATCAATTCTCCTCATCTACTTCTCCATCTCTATTCAGAAAGGGGCTGGCCTCTATGGATGTCAACAAAGCATGGCACACCAAGTTGAGGCAGGACCTAGCTCCTCCCTTGCATCAAGGCTGGATAAGGCAACCCAGCATGAGGAATAGGTTCCCAAAAGCCAGCTCAAGTGCCAGGCACAGGTCCTGATCCCATTGCTGGGAGTCCCACAAACAGACCAAGCTACACAATTGTCAAACACATGCAGATGGTCTAGGTCAGCCCATACAGGCTCCCTAGCTATTGGTCCAGAGTCAGTGAACTCCCACAAGCTAAGGTCAGCTGTATCTATGGGTTCCCCTGTCATCAGACTCAGATAAACAAACATGGTATGTACTCACTCATAAGTGGATATTAGGTGTAAAGTAAAGGATAGCCAGGCTACAATCCATAGTCCCAGAGACTCTAGATAACAAAGAGGGCCCAAAGTGGGATGCACAGATTTCCCTGGGAATGGCAAATATAAGAGATCTCCTGGATGAAAAAGGGTTGGGGTACTAAGGGGCCATGAAAGATCTGGTATGGTAGGTTGGGGGCAAGACATATGGGGAGAGTAATGAAAGAGATGTCTTGATGGGAGGGCATTTCAGGGTTAGGGAGAAACCTGATGCCAGGGAAACTCCCAGGAATCCATAAGGAAGACACCAACTAAGACTCCTAGCAATAGTGGAGAGGGTGCCTGAACTGACCTTCTCCTGTAATCAGATTGGTGACTACACTAATTATCATCATAGAACCTTCAGCCAGTAACTGATGGAAACACATGCAGAGATCCATAGCCAAGCACTGGGTCGAGCTCTGGGAGACCTGTTGAAGTGAGGGAGGAGAGACTGTACGAGACCATGAAATTTTAATAGCATAGGAAGAGTATATGTGAAGGTATGGAGAGAGGGAAGGAAGAGGCAAAACAATGTAATTATTTTATAATCTCAAAAGATAAAAATATGAATGCAATGAGCCCAGAATCTAGTGTGAGAATTGATACAGTCAATTTTGCCATCATTTGTCAGTTATTCTGGGATGGAGGAGGAACAGCTATACTGAATAAGATAGTTCAGGGTCTATAAGATTAGGTCATGTGGAGTTGTCCCATTTGTTACCATCCACCAGACTCCCATTCAGGGAGAATCTTGTCTGTAAACACAGCTGAGTCCTCTGCCTTGCATACTCACTATACTGACTTGCTCCACATACTTCGGTGAGAAAATGTTTGGCTTTTCCATTTGGTCTGTTTGCCAAGTATTCCATTTTTCAAACCCAAATATTTTTTTTATGTATTATAACATAATCTGAACAAGTTATCCTAATAAAAACATCCCTGCTGTACATGCTCCCAATTGTGAATAAACACAATAGTTTAACCTTTACTCTGAAAATGAATAAAAATAGTGTATCTGCTGCCTCTCATCAGTTTGCAATGTTGGAGACAGAAGTTCTAGATAACCTGAAAGAGAGAAGAGTAAAACAAATTTAAGTGTTCACTCAAAAAAAAAAAAAAAGAAAAGAAAAGACTCATAGATTGAGGGCTTGGCACCCAGATCTGGACATTATGTTGAGGCATTACTGAAACTTTAGAAAGTAGACTGGCTTGGAGAAAGTATGTCCTTGGGAACCAAATTCTATAGTTATAACAAGAAGATTGTCTAGTGCTCTTCTCTCTCTACTTCCTGGATGTCAGGTTGTGAACTGAGACTAAAACTTCTAAAACCATGAGCCCAAATAACACAGTCCTTCCTAAATCCGCCCCCCCCCCCCGCCCCGTAATTCATCACAGCAATAAGAAAAGAAAGTAAAGTAGAAAAATGACATGAGATTATTGGAGGCTTTCTCTGCAGTGTTTAAATCTAACTATTTACTTCTTAGGCTTTGGGGACTTGTTTGTTTACAAGATAAACCACGAAAAGTTGGGGCAAGTGGCCTAGAGAAGTCCTAGAATGCTATAAGAAAAACTTACTGGAAATTATTGTGGAGATTCAGAAAGCCAGAATATCAGTAGAATCACAACTGTTCTCAAGTTTGAGATGAGAATGTAGAATCCATTGGGAATTGGATAGAGGCCATGCCAATAGCATTCCAGCCTTCCATGTACTCATGTGTAGTGAATGACTTGGGGACTCGTGGGATCTTGACTTTCAATGTGACAGAATAATTAGTTTGTCAGAGGAATTTTAAGAAAGAAGAGCACTCAGAGCATGATATGGTCTTGCCATCTGCCTTAAACCAGTTTTAAAGTGAGAATTGGGGACAACAGTAAGAGCAGAGAGGTTTTAAAATGTGATCTAGCTAGGAAAGTAGCAGATTGAATGCTATGGATAAGAGGAATGCACAGACAATGTCTTAACACTAAAAAAATGAGCAAGTTATAAAACAACTTACATACTGCCTTACAGAGGCAATATTGGCAATGAATTGAGGACACCAACCAAGAAAATGGCATACTGAATCACTTCTGTATGCTCAAAAGTTTCATGAACATTTCAGGATTCATAATTCTGAGTTATATCAACACATGTACTTCTGGCAAATTTTATAGAACTAAATCATTCCCTAACTGAAACTTCATTCTTTTATCCTAGATATTCTTTGTTGCTCTGCTTCCTTGAGTTTATCCTCTATACACAATTGGCTTCACATCCTGTAATGGAAAGAATTAAAAGCTATTTATATACTAAAAAGAAGTTCTTCTGGCTTTCATACTCAGCTTTAAGTTATCTATTAATGCCTCTCAGCCTTTAGTTACATCATTCTAAAACATTATTTGAGCTGAGAAACAGCAATCCAATCCCACATTGTTAATATACAATTACTTTGCCATTTCCACCAAACTCTTGATATATCATGCTAGTTAGTATATTCCCATGTACTAGTAATTCATCTCCTTTCCCACAAACATGAGATTCAATAATTTTGCTACAGACCTACAAAAGAAACTATTTCTACTCATAATTATTAATGGAATTGCTAATGACATCTAAGTGTCAGATAATCTGACTCCAAATATCTATTTCAGTTTCTGTTCATTTGGATCACTTCCAGAAATACTTACCATAAGTAATTTTCTCATTGTATGATTAACACAGTACAATTTCACCTCTTAGAAAAGAAAAAAAAATAAAAAGAGGAATGCACTGGCAAGAATAAGGAACTCAACAAAAGATTGAAAATCCTCAACACAGATTTCACCCGATCAGTTTTCATAATTATTTTTGTTTTCGAGATTATAATTACATCATTTCCCCCTTCCCATTCCCCCCGTCATATACTTCCACATATCCCTCCTGGCTTTCTTTCAAATTTATGGCTTCTTTTTTTCTTTAATTGTTGCTATGTACTTATATGCATATGTGCATATCACTGTAGGAGAGCTCCTGGAATTGTCTTGATTAGGCTGGGCACTGTATTTACTTTCTTTTCCATGTGTTGAATGTTAACATTCTTGAGAAGCAGATTGCTTTATATAAGTGGCTTTCTTAGGCTAAGATAATTGTGAAGAAAGTTAACTGCTGAGGCTGTCTGTCAGAAGTTTGCCTGGTAGCTGGGGCAATAGTCCTCTGAGTCCTGAAAGCAGATTTTAAGCTCATATCCCTATGCCAACCTGTAATTCAAACTCTTGTCCCTACCACTTCATTATTTAGTCAGCATTTAGCAGATGCTGAAATTGTGAGAGCTTGTTTAAACTTTTTATCCTGTTTTTCATGTCAGGGAACGTTAATCACTTAGTCTGTGGGGGTCTCTGCAAACATCATGGTCAGCCAAGTGCCGATCTGCAAGAGGTAAGAAGGCAGTTTGATTCAGTATATCTCAGTATCTGGTGTTGGTTCAAACTTCAAGAGTCTGACTCCAAGTAGTTTATTTTAAGCACATTTAAGCACAGCACAAATTTACTGAAAAAAATTTCATGGTGATAATTAATTCAATACAAACTGCACAACAACGCTTAATAAATGGCTACATCTACATTCTTTGTAAAGTACACATGACATCTCCATAAAGATGTGTTCTATAGATTTACAAGCTTCTGATAAAGGTGTTGGGACAATCCAGTGTGCTCTTAGCTATACATAGAGTGCAAAGGTCATCAAACTATTAATTGTCTCCTCCAAGTCTTCTGGGCAGAAAACAGGTTGTACATCTCTCCCTTTGAAGAGGCAACCCAAGGTGAGACAACCATTTTTGGTTCCCCTACTGCTTATCTGTGAACACAAGGACCTCTGTGCCTCCTACATTAATCAATACACACACACACACAAAAATGGTTATTTCCCCAAGTACTTGTCCCAAACTAACTGCTATCACATGCTGAAAATTTTTACAAATATATGTTGAAAATCATATTAATATTTTGTAAAGTATATAAAGTGATGTTTGGCTATCTGCTTCTAACTATATTCATATTCTTCGCCCTTTAATTTTTTTCTTACAACATACTGCAGTCTTACCTCATTTAAAATCATACCCTTATCTACATAAGTTTATTTAATTCAAATTGGCTTCTAGTTACTTAAAACTGATTCTCCTCTTATCCAAGTAGATTCTAAGAAATATAAATACAATCATCTTTTTTGATTCTAATAGTTCTTTACGTTACTATCTCTGACAATGTGAATGAGGACACAATTTCAGATTCATGTGCATGAACTGCTTTTGTCATTGATTAGAAATTTGAATCTTCTCTTTGACCTCGAAGGAATTACCATCAGTGATATACTTAGCATATTTGACACCTGGAGCAGATCACTTTTTTTTTCCTGGCATACTTCTCTATATGACAAAATCATCTTCAGTAATAACCATAGCATGAAATGAATAATAATAATAATGGCTAGAAAAGAAATTCAGACATGGAAAATACAGACTTGAATTTTTCAATTTAGTTTTGTTCATAGTTAATCAAGTAATGTATTTTACTAATTTTATTTCAAATTTTGTTTATATAAAAAGTCCATAATTTCGTAAAATCTTAAGCATAAAAATAAGTATGATAGAAACTCATAAACATTTCATTCTTTAAATGGTGATTCTACAGTCTAAAAACTCTAGTATATTTATTGAGAATCAGCTACAACAGCTTTCAAATCTATTAGCAAGTAGAGAATTATATGTGTTTATAGATATCTATGTATTTCATTCTCTCTTTTTATCTCTCACTGTATGCATGTGTGTGGGAGGAATAAAAATAAACTAGTCATAAATTAAAACTAAGCTGTCATCTACAATGATGAAATAGAATCAACTTCACTCTTAGAGTGAACTCAGATAATACCAAACCTTGATAAATTTAGTTACCCTCTCCCCCACAAAAATTCACATAGTTTAGCTCATATGCATGGAGGACAAATTGCAAAATTCTCAATTCTTAAGCTTATTTTTCCTTATAAAATACATCAATGAAGGAAGGATCTATAAATATACTCAGTAGTAATTAAATCCTCACTCACAACTTTGCAAGGATTGTAGAAATTGCTTAGAGGAGCATTTTATCACTGTCATAGTTTAGAATTTCCAGCCTGTTTTGATAGCAAAAAGCTGCCCAGTTTTAATGGATTTGTTGCGTTGTTTCTAAATCTCCCACAGGTGATTGCTAATCTGTCAAGTATTATTCTAATGCTGTTGTCTATATAGCTTCCAGTACTCTAATACTCACACTCATTTACCCAAGTAGTCCTGAATGCTCAGTAAGCATCCCAAATGTAATATTATATCAGCCATATATATCATTCCTTTTTTCATTCATGTTTCTTTTATCCTCGGCATTAGGGGATACACACAGTCTACCCAGGCTATGTTCCCTAAACCCATTATCCTCAATTTCCTCTTTGTTTTGTTTTGTTTTGATACAGGGTTTCTCTGTGTAGCTTTGCGCCTTTCCTGGAACTCCTCTGTAGCCCAGGCTGGCCTTGAACTCACAGAGATCCTCCTGGCTCTGCCTCCTGAGTGCTGGGATTAAAGGCGTGCATCACCACCTCCTGGCCAGCCTCTTTTCTTTACTAGTGACATTTAATCTACATTATATTCCACTGTCATTGCTTGATACATTTCAAATAAAAAATTGTCACTCTATTTTACCTAGCATCCCTATCATCATAGTTGATACCATTAATTTAATTTATTTTGTAATTTGTTCTTTTTTTATTGTTTGAAAATTACAGACACACATTCAATGTGTTTTGCTCAAACGCAACCACCATTCCCTCCTCCAGTCACTTACCTATACCACCCTCCCAGCTGCATGTGTTCTTTTTACAAAACAATGGTGTACACCTAGTACAATCTTTATGTCCATAGGTATAGAAAATTTGACTGGAGTTTGAGGAGCTTCTGTTCTGGAGGGTGACATTCCTGAAGGAAACTGACTCTTCCTCTATAAGTAGCAAGCAATTTCCAATAGTTCCTAAGCTCGGAGTTGGACCTCATGAGCCCCTGTCTCATCCATGCTTTGATTTTGGCTGGCTTGATACTGCACAAATCTTGTGCATGCAGTCACAGCTTCTGTTTTGCCTCAGAAGTCTATTATTTCTTGATCTTACATTCTTTCTTCTCCTTCTTCCACAATGATCGCTGTAGAAGGATGTTTAATGCCTATGTTCCATATGACCCAGAAAGATTCCTTAGGGAAAGGATGTTTGATGTATATGTTTCAAATGACCCAGCTATACAGTTCCTGGGTATATTCCCAAAGGATTCTACATCATCCTGCAGTGGTTCATATACAACCATGCTTACAGCTGTACTATTCAAAATAACCAGGAAGTGGAAACAGCCTAGATGGCCATAAATGATGAATAGTAATGACAACGAAGTACATATATAGTAGAATAATTTTCAGTTGTATAGAAAAAATGTACTTATGAAATTCATAGGCATATGGATGGAACTGAAAATAATCATTCCGAGTGAGGTAACTGAAACACAGAAAGGCAAACATAAGACCCATTCCATGAGGAAGAAGCTATATATGACATTGCTTAAGTGACTAAGAACATAGGAGCCATGGGTCTAGTGGAAAACCTACTACTCTTATTCTGCTAAAGGAACATAGAAACAAAATGACTCCTAATGACAAATTGCTATATCCATAGATCAGAGTATCACACTCCACCCTCATCAGAGAAGCTTGCCCTTGCAGTAGATGCTAATTGTCAGAGATCCACAACTGACATTCTCACTATTACATGTCGATGCTAGCTCTGAACGTTTGCATAAATGTATTTTAATAGAAGCACTGTATTATTTTCTTTTCTGTAGCAGTGATAAGACACCATAGCCAAGTAAACGTATAGAAGAAAGAGTTTATTTTGTGCTTATGATCCCAGAAGGGTAGGAGTCCATGATGGCAGAGCAGAGTCATAGCAACACGTGGCAGGCAGAGAGGGAGGAACAGGAAGCTGAGATCTCACGTCTACAAGTATGGAGCAGGGAGTAGTAGTAGGTGAGGCTTTTCACTCTCAAAGCCTGCTGTAGTGACATACTTCCTCCAGCAAAACTGCACCACCTACACTCCCACACACAGTGTCTCCAACTGGAGAACAAGGCTTCAAATTCCTAAGACTATGGGAGGATCTTTCTCATTTTAATCACTACAAATGATTATAGAGATTGGAACACTAGCAAGCGTCCATGGGCGTTTCAAGGGAATGGGGGTAAAAGTGGGGGGTATTAAGGGAATAATGGAGTGAAGGTGTTAAATAGAGAGGAAGATAGGGCAGAAGGGTAGAAGAGGGAGTTCTTGGAAGGCTATCAGACACCAAAGACCTTTGACAAGTCACATGGAAAGTTATTACTGTACAAGTTTCTTAAAATGTATACATATTTTGTATACATTTTATACAAATGTATACATTTTGGTATATATTTTATACACATTTTATACAAATATAAATGGAATATAAATGTTGTTACCCTATAACAAGGGAATAGTGCTTCTCCCAGATAACATAGACTATCAAATTAAAAGCCCGGCAGATGTGAGTTAGCTATTTTCAAGCTGTTGGTCTGTGGAATCACATAGAACCCAACCACAAACACTGCAGGACATTGTCGCTGCTTGGGGTTACTCTTCAGAACTTGATGTAAGACCCTCATGATGGAGTCATAATACACAGAGAGTTCAATATGATCACTGACCTGCAAGGCTCATCCCAACAGGTTATTTTTTACATTCTGAAAGGTTCTATGCAAGTTACCAGGAGAGAAAAGTAATCAATAGTTTCACCCAGCTGTGAATGCTGCAAGCTATAGAAGAATCTGACCTGGTGAGATATGTCCACTGGTGCAAGAGTAGCATGAATGTTATGGAAATAATCAACCACTTTCTGATTTGATTCAAAGTCCTCTCCACAAAGTGGAACTCATGCCTGGTACTATGAACTAGGACAAAATCCCATGGCTTGCTAGATCATAAGCTGTGTAGGAGAAACTAATAGCAGCGTTCTTCTAAACAAACAGTAATAAACTCACTAGACACTCTAATATCTATTTATAATATTTAATGTTATAAATATAATATAATATTAATACAATATCTAATATTTATAGAAATAGATAAGTGAATCATTCAGCCCCCATCAATGAATCTCCTATTTGCATTAGCTAGTGATTAATATTGAGTACTCATCAGTGTACTGAGAATAAGAGATTGTGGCGTGCTCAGCTCGAAATGGGACGTTTATTTCAAACTGCCATCTCTTCCTTACACTTCAGCAATGATTTCTATGTATCTTTCCCACGAATCTATCCTGCACACAGAATCTAGAGACGCCTTTCAGTATAGAAGTCTAATAACTGGAGAGATGGCTCAGTAGATCAACGTGCCAACTAATCCTGAAGAGGATCCAGCTTCTGTCCTAGCACCTACAGCTCACAAACATTTGTAACTTCATGTCCTGAGGAACTAATGCTCTTCTGTGGCCTCCATGGGTACTTGTATGCATGGTTTACACACAAATTCAGGCAGGAATACATACAAATACATAATATTTTTAAAAAGTAAAAGGTGAATAAAATATAGGTGAAAACTTTCTTCTCTTATAGTGCCTTAATAAAGCATCACTAGGCACTCTAACTAAAATATTCCTTGCCTCACTCCTGCTGTTATTGGTTATATTTTTATATTGTCTTGCGTTTTTATCTATTCACCTTACAAACCTTTCATTTTTCTATTTGCATGCTATGGTGTAACAGTGTCTTGGTCACACATTCTGAAAATAAACCTCCTTGCAACTCCACAAATGGGTGACTTTCTTATGGTATATAAACATTGTATGTAGTTATATGTTTCATTAAAACAACACTTTTCAATTATATTCTCTACTTTGACCATATTCACCCCATACCACTCTTCTCCCAGCTTTCCTTCTTCTGGTTACCTTTCTTACACCAGAATCCATTCATCATTTATGTCACACAAATACATATAATCCCTGACCCACAAATGGAAACTATGTGACAAATATCCCTCTGCATCTGGCATATATTGCTTAATATGGAGAACTCTCTTTGCATTTGTTTTCTATCCGATGAGCTAGTTTGTTATTTTCTTACTTCTGAACAAAACATCATTACATATATGAACTGTATTTCTACGTTAATCAGTTGATGAATATGTAAGTTGGTCCTAGTTTTTGACTACTGAGAAGAGTGTTGAATTAATCATGCATATATTTCTGATATGTTGCCTTAGAGTTCTAATCGTGGATGCTTACTTACATCTGTGATATGTTGCCTCACAGTTCTTCTGTCAAATAACTATATGTGGTATACCATGTCATTTGATAGCTCTACTTCCAGATTTTTGAGCACTCTCCATACCGTCTATTTTACCTTCAGCAATCTTACCTGCAATTTTTCGTTTGTTTCTTTACTTAATGTTAATCATCCTGGTTGAGGAAATGTAGAACGTAAATGTAGGTTTAATTTAGATTTTCTTGATACTCAAAGATTTTGTTTTTTATAATTTATTGGCTATATTATTTCATCATTCTTAATTAATATTCTGCTCATTTCCTTAACCCATATACTGATTGAATGTTTGGGTATATTTATTGTTGTTATTTAGATTTTTGAGGTCTGTAAATATTCCATATATTAATTACCTGTCAGAAGCATGGCTAGCAAAGGTTTTAGTCCCATTCTGCGCACTGTCTCTTAACCTGAGTTTCTTTTTTCTTTGATGAGCAGAATCTTTTTATGTACATACAATCATTTTTTCAACTATTAGTATTTTTGGAATGGATTCATTCTTGCATTCTGATTGATTTAACTATGTTTAAAATGATTCTGAAGGCTTTTTATCCTTGAGGCTTGTCTACTTTGGGAAAGATGAATGAATCATCTACCAAACGTTCTTGACAGACAAGCAGGTGATGCCAGATTCCTTCTGTAATTCACTGGAACCATCTGAAGAAACACACGTTATGCTCTTTGTTGTGTCTTCTTACATGTCTAACACTTAGATGAAGGTTTTTATTGCTGGGTATGACCCCCCCCCTAAACAATAAGTTTGCTTAATTGAAATAAAGAACATTAGCAACTGGTCATTTAAGATGTCTTGTAAAAAAAATTGTGCTTGAGAAATATACAGTGAATTAAATTAGCAAAAATATGTGTTATGTTGAAGATATATTTAAGCAGCAGTCTTTAGAAAATAAGGTTCACCTGGTTCTTTTTCTTGGCAGTTTGCAGAAATATAATTGAACTATCTGATTCTTTTCACAATTGCTGGTGGTAAGAGGAGAAAGCTAATTTTTAGCCGGTAAAGTCGGGGAAAATAGCTTTATGATTTTAGCAGTCAGAGACATTGGACCCTTCTAAAAGCTAATTACAGCTTTGTCCATGCAGTTACCAGATATTTCACCCAGCACAGCTTTTAAAATGGCAGGGTTAGTAGCACTGGCTTCCTAACTGTCTATGGTACAGTTTGATCTTGGTAAATAACTGGCCATATGTAGGTTAATGCAATTTGAACTTGAAATATGGACTCATGGGTTAGCCTAGTGTTTCATAAAACTGAAACAGAGCATCCACTCTTAGTGTCCTGTAGGTGAAAGTTTTCCTTTGTCCTAGCTGGTCTGCAGCCACTCAGATCCAAGTAAACACACAAAGGCTTATATTAATTAAAGTTGCTTGGCCACTAGTTCAGGCTCACTACTGACTAGCTCTTACACTTAAACTTAGCCCATTTCTGTTAATCTATATGTTTCCACGTGTTCTGTGGCTTTACCTGTGTGCCATTACATGCTCCTCTCTGGACAGCAGGCTGGCATCTCCTGACTCAGCCTTCCTCTTCCCAGAATTCTCCTCATCTGCTTGTCCTGCCTGTACTTCCTGCCTGGTTACTGGCCAATCAGCATTTTATTTATCAACCAATCAGAGCAACACATTCACAGCATACAGAACATCCCACAGCAGTGTCCATTGGTTTACAAAACATTTTACAGTTCTAGAATTTTCATCTTGATAGTCCATAGGCCTTTATCTGAAAATGTGAGCTTAGTTCCATAATCGCAGCAGAGCATTAGCACGATCTAATACTCAATTTGTTAGCCTATGTTTAGGTTTTAAGTGCTATGTAAGCTTTGCAAGTTTTATTCTTTGAAATTCTATAACCAAATTCCTCTCCAAGGAAGAGAATTTTGTCATTAATATTTCTCATGTGTACATTCTCAATATCTTTCTCTTTTATCTGTTTTCAATCTAGCACTCCTCTTATGCAATATATCATTGCTACTGTGGATACTAAGTAACAAATGAATCTATAATCTAGCCCATACTCGAATTCAAGAGGATGTGTGACATAGAATGTATCAGCAGGAATGAAAGACATTCTCATTATGTATTTTTTTCTCAATTTTGTTACCTACAACCGAGCACCTAAAACAGTTTCCTTAAAAAGAGGGAAAGTTAATTAATCTTAAGGGTTTAGATGTATTAGAACACAGTAAGATGTCTCTTTTGCTTTTGATATTGTAAAGAGACAATATATTATCCAGGGAGTACTTGATAAGGCAGGATGCTTAGTTCATGGCACCTAGGATGCAATGGAGGTGAAAAAACAAAACAAAACACACACACACACACACACACACACACACACACACACACACACCAAAACAAAACAAAAAAACAAAAAACAGAATCCCAGTGTTATAACGTCTTCTTTCTCAGACTTTCAATCCTTAACAATTTAGCACCTCACAATAGTGTCATGGATTGGTGACAAAGACTTTAACACATGTGCCCTTAGTAGAAAACCAAAGCAGTTACTAAACATGTAGATAAGCACCTTTAACATCCCATGCTGCCACATATCATGCCCTCAACTCTTGTCACCAGGAAAATATGTTGAACTCTTGTTCAAAATTTCAGCTCATTGTGTTAACCAAGTTGAAGTGCAGAGCTGCATCAACTGCTTCAGCACTGGATTCAAATGAAGGTCTTGCAATGTCGTTCTTCTCCAAGTGAGACCTAGAAATGAGAGAACTTATTTTTTCCTTTAACAGTCATTACTGAAATGGAAATAAAATAATACAATGGATATTCCCATTATATAAGGAAAAGCATGGGAGACACTGATGCATAGCTGGGTAGTTGTCAATCTACTATAATAAGGGTCAGTTCTGTATCCCAAAGTACTTCTCTGAAGCTCTAATATACACTATGCATACTCTTGTTTTTCTGCATTTCTTGCTGTCAACTTCCTTTACTGCTAAGAAACATCTTATGCTGGTGTTTGAATAGTTTTTTTTTTTTTCTACTTTGGTCACAGTAAGTAAAAGATGAGGCTTTTCTTTTGCATTTGTACAGTGCTTTCTCATCAGGCAGTTGTCCAAACTTCCTAGTTGCTCAAACTAAAGAACTTTAAATTCTCTGGGCTGTTTTAATATTACAAATTATAGTCAACCCCTTTACACGAGATAGTACAAAATCTCCTTGAGGGAGGCCTCTCTTTACATTGCAGTGAACACAGTGCTGTGTGAAAGCACTATTCTTTGAAGTCTTTAATGTTTTTGTTTGACTAAGAAGGTCTAAAGGCAATATGTTCCTTTAAAAAAAAATAACCAACATTTTAGCAAGATGTTGATGTAATTTTGACTGGACAACACATTTTACCTGGCTGTAGTGTCGTGCAGAAAATTAGGCCATTTTGAGCCCCCGAAAATAAAAGTCAATTTTATCATCCAATGCAACAAGATATAGTTTAATACTTTTCTTCAGAACAGAACTTGAAATTTGATTATATTCAGGGACATCACATTATCTCTTGAGGCATCTTCATATTACAGGTAAGTAAAACCAACCAATAATTTTACCTTTCTATGTAGACATTTTCATAGATCTACAATTGAAGTTGACCACTTTTCTATTTCTAAGACAATAACTAATATTCCCACGAATTATTCTTTTGATAATCATATCTGCTCTCCACTTGCAATTTCCGTGTTGACCTTCCCATCGCCTCCTGCAGTCAGTGTGCTCCTGTGTTCTGTGCTGAAGGGATTTCTTACACCAGTGCTACATTCAAGTTGACTATGAACCAGTCTCTGTCTCAGGTATAACGTAATGTGAAATCAAACATAATCTCAGCCACAATCAAAGACTATGTAACAGATATTTCACTTAGCTATTTTAGATATTTAAGAAATAGCTTTCTTCCTACAGCTGTAAAATATTATGATGTATTCTGAAATGAGTATGGGACTGTGTCAAAGGCATGTGCTCTTAGGCCATTTACAGTAAGTTTGTAGCCTGCTTCCTTCTCAGTCATCATATATAGAGATGATGATTTGTAATTGTTAAATTGGAGACAAGGAAGGTTTCTTCCTAGAGCTTCCAGCATATGTGTGATCTCTGCCTTGGCAACTGCTTCATCTAAATTAGACTCATAAAAAATGCCTATGGGATTTGATGATTAACTTAAATCAATTTAATGGATGAGAATAATCACAACTCTAATTTATGCCATACAACAAATTATGTTTTTGAGATTTATGGATTAAAAGTTCAGAGCTAGGAAAATATTTTTTCTCTCCCAATTAAAATATTGTCATGTTCATTAGAAATTTGAAATTCATGTTTATATTTAGTTGTAGAAACTTCTTCCATTTAAATTTTCTTGGAGAAAGTTCTTCACTATATTCTTGTTTTATTTTCACAAACATCACATTGATGTGTTTTTCTTTTTGTAGAACCAATTATAAAAAGTCATACTTTTATTTTTTACCAAAGTAGTAAAAAAAAGATTTCACTCTTAAGTTTGCCAGAAAATTCTGTTTCTTATTACCTCCAATAAAGAGAACCAGACACAGACATTTATAAAACTATTCAAATGAAACATTGCTGTAAAAGAAAAATAATAATTTTATATTCTCTTGTTGAGAAGATCTTAAGACCAATTGGAGAACTGTTGATTAACAATTAACAAAGTATGCATGCCACAGTTGCACACATAAAGTTATTGTGCCAGGCTGTAGCTGTGGTTCATGGGTGTCATCGCCTGGTAGGAATATTGCTTTTTTCTCTCGCTTGAAAGCTTGCATGCTGCCTTCTGGTATAATGACAATCCTTCAAGAATGAGGCTTTTGGGTCAAACTCCGTTTGTGTCCTCTGGGTCCTGGGTCTGATGTGCATGATGTCTTCAGCCATATACAGTCATCTTCCTCCTCTGGGACAATCAAGGAAAAGAGCAACATGCTATATACTGTTTTGTGAGTCTCTAAGACAACCCTCAGCAACAAATCAAAAGGCTCCTCAACCTGGTTTTAGGGTTTTATAGATGGTCTTTGGCTCTTTGGGGGAGTGTTGTTTGCTCGGGTGGGAAAGTTTTGTTTAGATTGTGCATGTATACACAGAATTCAGTGTCTTATGGTGACTCCTAGCTATAGAGTTAGCAGTGCACTTTCTTCTGAGTTTCTCAGACATCCTATGGTTATTTTACCATCACTCTCCTTTTCTTTCTTCTGTGCATGTCTCTCTCAGCCTCCCATAACTAAAGTGCCATTTCTCACTTCAAGTTACTTGTAATCTGCTATTCCCCACTCGATTGCTAAGCCCGGAACCCTGCAATGGTCTCTTTATACGTTTCTGTTTGTGCAGTCAGTCCTGGCTATAAACTCTCGTTGACGATTTGAAGATAGGAGCCTCAGATGAGAAAGAAAATGAAAAGTTTTTCTTTCTCTGTTTTAGTAACCTCTCTCTCAATATGATCTTTTAAAAATTTCAGTTACCTGAAAACTTAATGATTTCATATTTCCTTACAGCTTAATAGTATTCCATATTGTATATGCACCACATTTTCATTATCCATTCATTGGTTGAAGAACATTTAGATTGTTTTAAGTTTCAAGCTGCGGCTAATAGAGCAGACAAAAAATAACTGAGCAAGTATCTGTGGAGTGTGATACTGAGTCTTTTGGGCATATGCAAGGAGTGGTATAGATGGGTCATATGGATAGATTTATATTTGGGTTTTGAACATTCCCCACACCGATTTCCAGAGGGTCTGCACCAGTTTGCAGTTCCACTAACAATGAATGAGTGTTCCCTTTCCTCCACATCCTCTCCAGTATTGGTTGTCAGGTGTTTTGGTGAACTTTGCAATTCGGACTGGAATAAGATGAAATCTCAAAGTTGCTTTGATTTGCATTCCTTTGATTCCTGGAAACAATGATCTTTTTTTAGGTATTTCTTAGCTATTATTATGTTTTCTTTTGAGAACTCTATTTAGATTACAAGGCCATCGTTTTTTCCCCCTTTATTTATTTCCTTCTCTTTTTGTGGACTCTTTGTTTGTTATTTTTATATGCTGAATATTAATCCTCTCTCAGATGTTTACCTTTTTCAAATGTTCCTGCTGATATTGTAGCATACCAATGATTTTAAATATTATTTGTGGTGATATTTTATTTGTGCTGAAATGTGATATTTTGTTTGTATGTTAACAAATAAAGTTGCCTGGAGATCAGAGGTCAAATAGCCATAAAACAGAAGTCAGGCGGTGGTAGCACACGCCCTTAATCAGATCACATGGCAGGCAGAGTCTCTGTGTAGTCAAGGACACAGCCAAACGTAGTGACCCTTGAGTCTTTAATCCCAGTACCAACCATAGAGACCAGGAGGTCTGTATAGACAGACAGGCAGTGACAAGGAACTGATGCGGCTGGGCTTAGAGCCAATGAGAAGGCAGAATGGGAAGGCAATAAAAGCGCAGGTTAGACAGGAAGATGCTCTCTCTTGGGAAGCTACAGTGTGGTGATAAGCTAAGGTTAGTCAGTGGCTCTCCACTATTTCTATGATCTCTTCTGCTATAACCCCTGTATCTGACTCTGTGTTTCTTATTTAATAAGACTGTTTAGAAATTCGTCTACAATTATTTGTATTTTACGTTTTACTTTTGTTTCTGAGCCTCCCCCCACAAGATGTCTCCATATGCTCTCCCACTCCAAAACAAAATCCATCACTCAATCTTTCATTCCCTTTCTTGCTCTTATGTTCTCTCTTTCTTTCCCTTATCTTCAAATCCCCGGTGGCAGAGTGTGGAAGAACAATAGAAGTCCTCTTACCATTTCTTTATTCTACTAATGCATATCATTTTGACATTTTAAGTGAAGACTTTTATTTACAAGTACCTTTGATGCCTTTCTTGGCTTTCTTATTCTGAATTTCCTGCTGCAGCAATTATTTTTACCATCACCACTGAAAATTAAGTAAAATCTCTCGCAGCATTATCTTCACCCAGTTTTCAACATATTCCCAAGGTGAAGGCCAAGGAAATATTTTGAAAAACTTTAAATACTATAATGTTTTCAGTGTTGAGGTTACATATAAGTTTAAAGCTGAATTTTAACAAATTGACAACTTTTTAAACACCAGAATCTGATCTGATAGACTGAACATTGCAGCTGTGTAGAAGTTCCTTCAATTTATATTCTAATATTAAATTCACCCTTTCAAGGGTAACCATTATCCTGTCTTTTATCAGCATATATTACTTTAAAATGTTCTGTACCTTATGAAAATGGAAGTATATTAGTCATACTCTTTTGTGTCTGACATCTTTTACTGAAACTCATTGATACTGTTAGTTTATATTTTATTACATCAAAAAATGTCTACCTAACTAAATAGTTACACCATTTAGTCATTTAGTAGTTTGGTGAAATAAAGAATAATGCTTTTGGAAAGCATTCTGACAGAAGACACATGGCATCTATGTGTTCATTTCTGTTAGATATGATTTTCTATAAATGTAAACAGCAGTTGTGGATGAGAGCATATGGAAACACTGCACTGTAGTGAGAACAGCTATTTGTTTTCTAAAGTGGGTATAATATGAAAAGTACACCATACATGTTGTTTATTAGAAAATAATATACTTTACCATCACATATAATTAATAATTATCACATATAATAATAATTACTACTACTATAACTTTATACCTTCCAATTCCACTTATACATTTCTCATATTTCATATTATCAAACATAATACCTCAGCATATCATTTAAATAACATATGATGGAATTTTTGTGCATTATATTAAAATTCTATATACTTAAAGGCATAAAACCTTCCCTATTTATAATATTATAGTTTCTAAGTATCAGAAGCCCAGTTATAGCTTCAATGTTTCCTTAGGCCAGAACTCAGAAGGTCATAATCCAGGTGTTAGACATCTGTGTGATCATATAAGGGATCTATTAGAGAATCATCAGCGTTGAAGTCCACCGAGATAACTGACATTGTTAATTTGAATTGAGGGCAGTGCTGGGGACCATCGATTCGGTGGTTTGGAGGATTAGGCCATCTTCAACACTGGTCTTCTAAAGGTCTTCAAACCTGACTGAGATTTTTAGAAATAGGCTGGTGTTTCTCGTCACATATCTCTTTCTACACAGCTGCTTGGATAAATAGAATAGCCAGAGGAATCAATGGAGCCAGTGAGGTCAGAAGATGAACTACTAGGCAAGGACAAGATCTGAGGAGTGACAGCTTATCCTTCTGCCCGATTACCTTGTTTATAAACAAGGTGCTAATCCTCCCCAAGTAATGGGGAAGAGAATATGCAAGATCATGAGAACAGGAGAGACAGGGTCTTGGCAGGAGGTTGATCTCCTTAAGCTTTGTTATATCCCACAAGATATTGAATATTGCTTAGTAAAATCCAGTTTTATTTACTTATAAATTCCCCCTCTGAGATGTTCTTTTTCTGTGTATTTCCACATTTCTTGGCTGTATTACTTACTTTCTACAGGAGATTTATCACATTTTATTTGTTTTGACTTGGTTATAGTTTCGCATGTGTTTTTCCATGCAACACCTTAGTATTTGCTCAATTTTCAAGAAAATCATTTCTCCATTTTTCATGTCATGTTTTGCTATAGTATAGAATTCTAGAATGTTACCTATTTTTTTTCTGAACTTTAAACATGTTGTGCCACTGCCTTACGGATCTTGATGTTTTTCCCTATGAAGCCATCTGTCAATCTTTTTGTTGCTTTGCATTCACTGTATATTTTTATGCTCCGTTTCTGTTTCACTGGTTTTTCATTCTATGAAGTTATTGGGGTGTTACAAACTAACTATTCGATGCCGTGTCCCTCCAAATCCTCCCATTATCCTCCTCCAATTCATTCCTCTTTTTTCTATAAGTGTGTGTGTCTGTGTGTGTGTGTGTGTGTGTGTGTGTATGGCATTTATTTGTGTATATTACTGAGTCAAATTAATGTTATCTTCCGGTACTTTGGGTGTGAAACTGAATATTTGAACATGAGTAACCTATCAAGGGGCTTATTTCTTAAGAAATCTGACTTCCTTTCCCTCCCCAGCCATAAACTGATTTTTATCTCTTCAAAAAGGGGTGGGTTTTTTTTTTGAGCCCTACCCCATCCTTGCTGAACTGTGGGCCTGTGTGTTCATATGCAGGTAACCATAGCTGTGGAAAGCTCTCAGGTTCAATATCTCTGTCCAGGAGACACTACTTCACAGCAGTAACCCCAGTCCACAGCCTCTGACAATCTTTCTGTCCCCTCTTTCAGGATATTCCCTGAGCCTTGAGTATAGGGAACGCATTATAGATGTCCTACTTGGGGGTGGACACTCCATCAACACTCTTCTCTACTGTTTCTCCAGTTGTGGTTCTCTGTAATCACTCTTGTCCTCTGCAAAGAGAATCTTTCACAAGGGATGAAAGCTGTACTTACCATGGTTATTAGGATAAGTAGTTGGCAGTTTAGGAAACTGGTAGTAGTAGGTTCTCCTTGGGATCTATGGTCTCTGAAGCCACGGTTTCTTGGATTAATTAACAATGGGAGACACAAATTCCATTCTGCTGAGTGGCTCTTAAGTCCACCCAGACAGCTCTTGGTTACCTCCAAGTTATTTGTGCCACTATAACACCACTTGTTTAGCACTGCAGCCATAAGATATCATTAAAAAAAGAACAAACAAGAACTGACATTAGTTTTCATCTGCTGTTTTATTTCTAAATTTCAGTTTCTCTAAAATTTATTTCTTTCAGTTTACCTTGATGATTTTAAAAATGATTCTTTCATGTTTCTTCCTTTTTTATTTTTCCATTAAGGGTATCAGTCAGTTATAAATTAGTATAATCCACCCAAATCCATGAGCCCAAGTAATTTAAATTTTATACATAAACTTGCTTTAATTACATTCATTTTGAATATATCAAGAGATGAGTAATTTCCCTCATATTCTCCCTATTGTTATTAATAGACTGTTAGGTTTTAATTTTTCACAGTGGGTGCTATTTGTATTACCAATAAGAAAAGTTAAAAAGACTTTCAAGAGATTAAGGAAAGGGGACTGGGTACGACTGAAATGAGTCTGCAGTGATTCAGATACAGACATCACTGTGTCCTTTGGGAGAGTATTCTCGAATTTTAATTCTCTTACCAAATTCTGTGTATTCAAATTTCAAGTCTCTGAGATGTGTCTTAGGTTTTACTGTTTTGATGTTGGTGGGCATATCATTGCTATTTATCAAGTCAATTTACCGGTTCTATAGGTGTCTGTGTTAAAGGAGGCACAGACTAGATCAAAGCAAGGATCTAAGGCTTCTTGATCCTTCGAAGATTTGTACAGAATCTGTGGTTTAACCATCTCTATCCAAAGTGACGGGCAGAAAGTGGTTAAACACTTCAGGTTTACATTTGGTGATGTCATTTGCATCTGGAATATCCCCAAAACCTCAGGCTTTGATCACTTGGTTGTGCAGTGATGCTGTCCTGGGAGCTTTTGGACCCCTTAGGCCTGGCTGGTGTAATTGATCACTGGCAGCAGGTCTTTGAAGTCTACACACCTGCTTCTGTTTCCAGCCGGTGTTCTGTGCTTCCTGGTGGTCTAGCGTATGAAAAGCACACTCCTGTCCTTAGGATGATGCCGCTCTTTCTGCTAGACCTTCCCCTCCAGGGGGCATTGCACCCCCTGTCCATTCAATCTAAGTATTTCTCCTACTAGCTGGTTTTTGTCTGGCATGTTGTCACAGACATGGGGAAATTAACTGCTAAACGAGTAAACACCTGAACTGAGCTTTCTGTGCCTCAGAGTCTGCAACTGAGCCTTAAATTAATAATAATGCCTCTACCAGTTTCTGTTGTGTTCAGTAAAAAACTCGAAACTATAAAAACACTTAGAACTGTAACTTAGGATAGTGTTTAACTTACAATAAATACATCAAAAAACTATATTTGTTATTACTTCTTACATGTTTCATCTAACTTGATATGTACATAAGTATTCATAGGGATTACTACATTCTAGGGGTTCTAATGTTTTATGCTACAGCAAAATGAAAGTTATTATTAAAGTTAAAAATAAAGGAAATCTTATCTTAATATAATAAAACCCTGTAGTGATAGGTTTCTGTTTCTAGTTGTTCATTCCTTGTATACATATGTTGATGTATATGTGTTTTCTTTCAGAATATTTCTATATTTCCATTTTATTCTAACAGAGATGGTGAAAAGTATTTATCAGAAAAAAATGCTATATTTCTCAGTGTTTCATGTAGGGATGGTAAAGGAAGAGACAGAGATAAAGTAATTCCTAGCTTGGACTACCTTGAGGGTTTTATGAACACAATCTATGTGCTATGTATGGGTTCTCTTTATTCTATCTGGTTTGTCAGTTGACTCCCAGCGCAGAAGATGGAGAGGAAGCAGTAATCTTGCAACTAGCAAGCTGAACATCATGAGAATAAATGTCTCCCAGTGATGTCTTCATTGAGAGACTGAAAGTTGCTAAGCTCCTATTGGGAATCACAAACCTTCTGTGTGTATTCCAGCCCACTAATGAACTCTTATGAGAACAGTATACTCATTTTGATAAGCTGTAATAAGGCTGGATTTTAAATATATTACTACAAGAACTGGAATAAAGAGATGAAATGAGTTTGTAATCCTGTGAGAAGTTTAGGATGTGAAATGCAAAATTAAATGCTAGATAAATAAGGAATACTTGAAGATGAATGTTTCCTACATAATTATTCTATTTATCCTGCCTGGTTTTGATAGTTTTGTAATTTACTATTTAAATATAAGCTTCCTAATTATTGTAATCAGTCGAATAATTCTCTAATACCATAATTTTTTTAAAAATATTCCTAAGACTCTTTTTAAACACAACTTAATAATAATTAACACAGTTGACAAATTTGAGGATATATATATATATGTATATATGTGTGTATATGTATATGCATGTATGTATGTATGTATATATACACACATATAATGATTGCATAAGAACTACTTTGGTGTCCCAAAGTCACCCAAAATGATTTTCTATATCTTATATAAATATTTTATTATGATAAGAAACTTAAAAATTTACTACAGAAAAACTTTAATATGATTATATAAATATGATAAAAGCATTAGAATTTATATGCAATGATAAGTGATTATATTTTATATGATATAGTTAATGAATGAGTGCTCCTGTTCTCATGATGGTTTTTCATGTACTGTATCTAATTATGAATTGTCAGAGTTGAGAAATACTGCAATATTATTTCTTGCTTTATCCGTCCATCCAAGTTTTACTTTTTCTCTTCCATATCTCCTCCACTTTCAATGAACTTCAGTATAATTTATAGAATCTAAAAGTTTTTAGTGTTTTAGAAAATATAATGAAACACAAAATGATATAATATCATGCTTTGTTTCTAGTATTATTATGACAGTGTCCAAGATTTTCCTTTTTCTTTTCACCCCACTACTAGACTGTAGTAAGATTTTTTTGCAATAACATATTATTTGAATTCTTATACAACAGTGTCAGAACACAGTCCAGGAATGGAGTTGTGTATGGAGAAATCTGAGTGTTTGTTGAGAACACTCCAAGAAAAGAAGAGAAGAGTCTTGTGAGCTTAGTTTCTTTGAAACAGGGGATTGTTCTTGGACTGTGTTTTTGTGTTCCTCCCAGGTGTGGAAAGATAAGAGTGAGCTTAATTCAGAGTACTCATTATTACTTGGTGGGGTTATTCAATTAAATGTTTAAATTTTCCTTTATATGCCTCTAT
>CABHPH010161688.1:0-17572 GCA_902168325.1 Peromyscus nudipes | reverse complement strand
CTCTCTCTCTCTCTCTCTCTCTCTCTCTCTCTCTCTCTCTCTCTCTGGATAGTTGAATGGAACTGACATGTCAGTCTGTTCCAGATTCCCTCTTCCCATTGGTTCAGAGGAGAGAGCAGAAGGCCCACACCTGCTTGCCCTCAGTTTCCCTGAGGAGAAACCTGCAGGCTTTAGTTTCACTTTCTCTTTCAAGTTCCTACAGTGACTATAAAAGCACACACACACACACCACAGCTCACAGAGCTGTCTCCCAGCCCTTCTCTGAGAGTCCAGTTGGTGTGCAAGTCCACAAGACAGCAGAGAGTCAAGGCAGGATTCTGAGGAGCCTGTCCTGGTGAGAACCCAGAGAACTGCTGCCACCTTCACAGCAACCATGGGGTAAGGATTTCCCTGCTCTGCAGTTTGAGGGAACCCAGGACACAAACATTTGCTTGTGTCCAGGTCTGACTGAGTCTGCTTCTGTTCCTTTGTTCTGTCTTCTGCCTTCTCTTTCTACTACTGAAAAGGGAACAAGGATGCTAATTGCCCTGGGTGTCCAGGGACTCTGTTTAATGGGTGTGCTGTTGGCATGGGGCTGCATGGGTGACAGCAAGCTGGCTTTAGTTTTAAAGGCTGTCTCACACATCTAGTTGGAAATACCTGGGGCGACTTTAGCATGGTCATCTCACAGAGACAGTTACCAATGAGAAGTTCAGGAATGGACAAGTTACCACTCTACCTACTTAGCCCTCAAAGAGAGCAGCTGCTTAGAGTGTCCTCTTTCCAATCCCCTCACCCCACTCCTTCATTGTCCTTGGGATGTACCCAGCAGAGGTACCTCTTGAGATGCTCTTTAAGGTTTCTGTGTGAAAACATATAACATATATATTCACTGCATATGCAATATTATGTATATTCAAGAAATACTAGGCACCCAGTGGAGTCTTATTCATGTGAATGGCCCTGGGTTTTTCTGTTTGAAATTGCCATTCAGATTAAAAGTGCCAGTCAGTGGAGGTGTTTGCACTGACTCGTTGCTACAGTGAGCATCTCTTGACTTGGAGGATTATTCTTCTGACTTTATACATAGGACCATCTATCATACATGAATATGGAGGAGTCTGAGAGCTGTTGGGGAAAGATGAAATAGAATACAGAGTTCACAGTGGTAGAAAAGTATGGAGCCAGAGTAAGTAGAGGGAAGAAGGCTGTAGGACCTGTCAGGTAATTCTTATTATCATAGAGTCAGTGACTCAGGTGCTTAAGACTTTGGTTTGCAAAGGCGTTCCTGCAGAATGAGAAAGGCTTGAGATCTTCAACTTCATAGGGGATCCTGAGAAACCACAGGGCTGTGTGATCCTGGCTGCTCTCTATTGAGAGCCACTGGTAGCAAAAGTCCTTGAGAGTATACAGCAGTGACAACTAGAGGTCAGAAGGTCAACAAATCAGAACTAAGGGTTCTGTTAGATGAAATCATCATGCAGGCATTATGGAATTACTGCCTTTTGAATGAATTGGCTGCCTCTTGTTGTAAACTTCTTGTGCAAAAACAACTATATTTCTCCCCATTTACATGTATCTCCATATTAGTGTACATGTAATATCGTGATGGCATCTCAATCTTGGGCACAATTTTCCTATGCATTGGGGTAATTGGACAACTGGTCCCAGATGTGTTTATTTTTCATTAACATATACCTGGCTAGGGCCATTCTCCAGACAAATGTATTTCAGCAAAGATAACTTTTACCAAGGACAAAACTGCACATAGATAAACATGAGCTCATCTCACTCACAGATAGAGAAAAGAACCATTAACAATTAAATCCTCAACCCCTTACATTCACCCCGGGTTATTTACACAAGACCCTAACTTAAGAGAATTACTGCTTACATTCCTGGGTTAATGTTTTAGCCATTTGTTAGATACTGAATTAAGGCAGTTACTTCCCACTGACCCAAGCAGATTGCCTCCAGGCCAGGCAGGCAATAGGTGCCAAGCTTCTTTCTTTTGCACAATAAGTTTTTATTCCTTCTCAGCCAGGTGCTATTCCTAGATGTTCTCCTCAGCAATCACTCTGAGTGAAAGCATGTTCACTAACCAAATACTACATGCTCTGACATAGGTTGCTTAGCCACCTAGCATATGTCCCCCTCCCTATCAGAAAGCAGCTGCAGCTGGGACAAGCTGGAAAAGTGGCGCCAAAGACAGTTTACTTTTTTGTGACTTACTGACCCCTAACATTTTACCTAGGCATTTCTAGATTATAGTTTGAGCACATAAATTCCCTAATTGATCTTAGCCTTTAGTGGACCCTACCAGAGAACTCCCCTTTAGTCACTCCTCTTTTGGGTTGTAATTGGAAGCTGACAATTAATTGCTTTATGTGTGGGTCCTTATCACCTCTCCCTGAGACCCTGAAAACTTCAAGCCTCACATTGCTTTATGAAAGAATTACTGTGTGGGTATATATACTGGTTCTCTGAGAGCACGGGGGGTGGGGGGGATTGATGGAGAAGAACAAAGATGAGGACAGAGATGGAAAGAACTAGGTAGAATGATGAGAGAACAGCAGAAGGGACTGAGAACAGGAGGGACTGAGAGGAGGAGGGAAAGAGAGCTAAATAAGAGAGCAGAAAAGAAACTGTACAGATCAAGTTGCCATAGAAGAATAAAGAGAATGGACTAAAGAACTCAATGTCCTTAGATTCATTGAATATCCCTCAGATTAGAATTCTCAGCTGGTTGGTAGACTTTTTGGCAGACCCTGGGAGCAAACAATATAGGCTGTACCTAATATTGTTTGCGTTAGCTCTCTCTCCATGTTGCCCACACAAATGGCTTTTGCCTCTGTGCAGCTCAGCTTTCCTGCTTCAAGGACTTATGCACAAGTTCATGTGCCTCCTTCTTGGGGCACAGGTCCTCCGCAGGATCCTTGTGAGCCTCCCAACTAGGCAGATCTTCCTGGACAGTTGGTGTTCAGATTTTAGGTGATTTTAGCTGCCCTGCCAATGCCTTTATTTCCCATAAGGTGTGGGCACAATCTCTAATTCTCTATGCACTGCTGTAGGCAGAGAAAGCAGAGCAGGATTGAATCTGATGCCCCGGGTCATGATTAATCTGCCTACAGAAATCTCTCCATCATTTCTAAGTGCTCTGTAAAAGAAGAAATAACCATGCATTTGGTGATTTCAGAGAGAGACAGAGACAGAGAGAAACAGGCAGAGACAGAGACTGAGAGGACAGAAACTTCTTATGCCTTTGTCTCTTTCTAGCCTGGCTCATCATATGTTACAGGTAAAGACCTGAGTCTAGTCACAATAGGGAAACCTTCCCTGGGGCACTTTTGAAATATCCAAGAATTTGTGTCCAACATCAATGAACTGGACCAGGGCCACATGATTAGTAACAGAGATAGACACATTTCATTACAAAACAACACTCTGGAAAATGAGAAGGGACTAGTGAGCAGAGGGATAAAGCCAAAGAGGACAGGGCTGTGGTGATAAATTGTGGTCCCCAATATATTGTGTATCCTAATAAACTTATCCTGGGTCAGAGGACAGAACAGCCACTAGATAGACATAGAGGCCAGAAAATGATGGCACACATGCCTTTGATCCTATCACATGGGAGGCAGAGATTTATCCAGATCTCCGTGAGTTCAAAGCCACACTGGAAACAGCCAGGCATAATGACTCTAGCCTTTAATCCCAAGAAGTAATGACAGAAAGAAGAAAGGTATATAAGGCATAAGGGCCTGGAACTAGAGCTGGTTAAGCTTTTAGGCTTTTGAGCAGCAGTTCAGCTGAGATCTATTTAGACGAGTACTCAGAGGCTTCCAGTCTGAGGAAACATAATCAGCTGAGGAATTGGCAAGGTGAGGTGGCTGTGGCTTATTCTGTTTCTCTGATCATTCAGGGTTCATCCCAATACCTAGCTTTAGGTTTGTTTTTATTAATAAGAACTTTTAAGATTCCTGCTACACTGGGCCATGAGGCTAATTGCAGTCACAAGTTTCCTGTGTCCCACCTGACACACAGTTGGGACAATTCCCTCACCCATAGTCCCTCAGCCTTATAATATTATTTATAACCAACTCCTTGGCCATTAGCTCAGGCTTATTACTGACTAGCTCTTACTTTTAAATTAACCTATAATTCTGACCTATGTTTAGCCACGTGGCTTGGTACCTTTTATCAGCACTGCCTTGTCATCTTGTTTCCTCTGTGTCTGGCTGGTGACTCCTGACTCAGCCTTCCTCTTCCCAAAATTCTCCTTGTCTGCTTATCCTGCCTATACTTCCTGCCTGGTACTGGCCAATCAGCATTTTATTTATCAACCAATCAGAGCAACACACATTCACAGCATACAAAATCACATTCCACATGATCATTTACATGGCATGAACAAAGAGTCCTGTCTCTTCTCCAGGTTGGTACATCAAGGGCACTTTGAGTATCCTCTAGCCATTACTTGATGCCTAGGAAAGGAAGGGCTACAGGTTTTCTCTGCAAACTGGCTTCCTTCATGGTCATTGATGCTGCTCTCTTTGTGGTCCCCAATCTCAAGCCACTTTCCTTAAGATCTGAAATGTCATAAGAAAGGAGGGAATGAGCATCACACTTGCTTCCCTTGGAGACATAAAATGGTGCAGCTCAGGGGGTTGAGTGGGTCAAGGGTTGCCAAGCTAGCATGAGGATTACAATCTCAGAGTTTCTGATGAGAGAAGAGAGGGAACCACTTGGCTTTCCTTCTCCAAATACAACCTGGTAAAGGTGAGTGCCTAATGCTGTCCTATACCTTCATATGCATGCCTTGACGTTGGCATCCCTTATAAATACACCCCCAACACCACACCCACCCACACCCACCCACACCCCACACCCACCCCACACCCACCCCACACCCACCCACACCGGCCCCACACCCTCCCCAACCCCCCCAACCATACACCCCCACCAGACACCCCCCCCACACACCCCCACCCCACCCCCCCCCACCCCCATCCCACCACACACCCACCCACCACATACCCACCCTCACACATACACACACACACACACACACACACACATGCATGTACACACACACATACATACACACACATACACACACACACACACACACACACACACACACTCAAAGTTCATGGCTTAGACAGGAAAGACACCCTGACCGTGGAACAGGCATGTGGCCCTCTGCATGTCAAGAAGAAACACCTAGTAGGTGAGGTAATATATAGACAGGCAATTTAATCTGAGATTTATAATTTGCTAAATTACAAGTAGCAAAGTTCTGTTGTGTAAGCCCTGTGTTCATAGTTTTTTCCCTGTGGCACCCTAGACAGAAGGGCAAAGCCATGCATTCAGTGTCTGCCCCTTGGGTCTTTATGTAATTAAATCCCCATGGCATATTTGTCCTTTTTCTCCTACAGGATACTCATGCTAGCACAAAAATATGTTGTTTTAGACTATAGTGAGTCTAATTCTATGTTTTCGAAAATCACTTTAATTATTGTAGCACCTTGGGATATTTTATACCATTTGAGATTTAAAGCTTCATTACAAAACTGTCATGTGCCTCCGAATAGGGATTGCATTGAATCTGTGGTCCTTTGGGTAACTGTATTATCTTAGTGATAAGGTGAAAACTGGGTGTCTCCTTAGGGTGCTTAGTTGCCTTTTAAAAGAACTTAGAAATGGACTGAAAAGGGAGTTCCAGGATAATTTATTGCAATTTTAATGGCAAGCCCCAGGCTAAGCAAGTTGTCAATCTCAGTAGATACTCAGAATAGGAGAACAGAGAAGAACAGGGGAATGGGATACACACGCATATTGTGTTGAGCCTTCCTGAAGGACAGCAACAGGTTATATAAGCAGCCACCTGGCTGGGAGGGGAGCTTTAGAGGAGAAAGGAAGGACAAGTATGGGGGGATGGGCAGAATACTCCTACATTTCCAGGTCAGGGCTCAGAGGCAGGCAGGCTCAGCCCAAACTCGGGGCAGCTGCTAGGCATTGCACTACAGGGAGAAGACATTCTGGGAAAGAAAATTTATTACCTCATTGAAGGGAGAAGTATTCCTCCTATCTCTTCAGTGTAAATGAAGGTAAACTTGCCTTTCCAGGGCAGATCATTAGCCAGATCAAGGACCTCCCCAACTAGAATAGCTCAAAATTGAGGACACAAGGACAGGTCTCCTCCTAGTGGTAGATTTTCTTCAATAGACTAGTAGATAATAGTTTTATCTTTCATGGGCCTTTCTCTATAATGAACCATGTGAATGCTCTCCTGCCTCATTAATACAAGTTATTATTCTATTACTTTGTATTTTTTTAGATAATTTCAGAGTTTTCTATGTTCATTGTTTATGTACAACTTTTATGCATCCCTTGGGCAAATTGGACCTTCTCCAACTTTCTCTTACCTTCTCTGTTGCAGTGACTGATTTCTACAAATTCAACAACCTTTTGTGTGTCATTTCACACTTACATTACCATTCTTAAATGACTGATTACACTGATAGAGACAAAGTTGACAGTTGCCAAAGGCTAAAACATGTGTGAGGTCTAAGGTACAGGTGTGGCTGTACAGGGTAGCAGGAACTGGAGGCAGTGGTGAGGAAGGAGCCTACATCAGCTGATGAATGTCAGTTCCAGTGCTTAGATCATTAAGGGGATGAATGACAGTTGTCCATGTGTCCTTGCAACCACCTCAGTCTCCTCACTTGTTCTCCTACTGCACTTGTAGAAGATGTTCATATTGAAAGAACCCAGGTGAAGGAGAAAGCTGAGGTTTGCACTGACTGGGAAGCTTTCCATGAATCTATATTTTTAGAGGTGAAGGAGGAAAACACTATCCTGACCAAACTTCACATCATTTCAGTCATGGTCCTTTTCCTGTTGCATGCACTACATGGTCCTCAAGTCAATAATGTTTAGGGAAGTTCTGCATTGAAAACTAGTCAAACGAAAAGGAAGAGGATTTGAGTTGGACAGAAGGTTTCTAGACTAAGGTGAATTTTAATTCAGGACTCAGTGTGCCAAAGCTCACAGTCACACAAAGCTTCCATGGAGTCAATGGTGGTTTTATGTTCCATTCTTACAGTATAGAAAACTGATGTTAATGCTCCACAGTAGGCAGTTCCCGAAAGATTTATTTTGGGATTATAATTGGGAACTTCACTGAAAGAAAGAAGACAAAGTTCCTTTTGTACAGCAGTTCTCAATTATGTGTCACCATCCATCTGGGAGACTCATATGAGATATTTATATTATGATTCATAACAGTAGCAAAATTACAGTTATGAAGTGGCAATGAAATATTTTCAAGGTTGGCAGTCACCACAAGATGCTTACATGTATTAAAGGGCTACAGCATTAAGAAGGTTGAAAACCACTATGGTCTAGTAAAATTGGGACCTGGAAGAGAGTGGCTGTCAATGGTCGCTAGTGAATTGTTCATAACATTCATGGATGGAGGCATGAGGTATGGGTGAGCAAACCTGAACAATTAACTGATCCATGAGATGTCTAGATGGCTGAGTGTTTCCATTAGCCTACCCTTATTGGACAATGCTAGTGTGCTCACTTATGTGCAAGACCTAAGAGGACAGCACACCTGTATTCTACTATTCTTGGCAAGGCCAGGTGAAAAGTGAAGACAGCTGGTTTAAGCACTATGGCATCTCTGGTCACTGGCAGAGACAGCTACCAACAGGACCAAGGGCCTTTTTGCCTTCTGAGCACAGAGTCGTCTCCAAGCTGCTTGCTTTTGGGTTACTACCCTGAAGCTAAGTGACTAGATTCTATAGGTGGTTCTCTGAGACAGGAGTGATACATAGTTTGGAACTACTTGTACTGCTCTATAGAGAAACAAGAAAAGGCATGAAGTTGTTAAGCATCGTTAAAATAAAGGGATTCTTTGTAACCATAGGAGGGGAGAGCTAAGTGACTTACTCTCCAGAAGCTCCCCAGCTAAATCTTCCAAAGATAAAAGTTCTAGAGAAGAGTCTCATCCCCAGTGTCACAAGGCAGAGACCATGTCCATTTGTTCTGCATCACCTATGGAGAACAGGTCCTTGTTTGTGTCTGAGATGAAATAGGCAGACCCCAGTGACTTCTCCTTCACATTCAGTGTTTACCACACAGACAGGTCCTGTCTATGTCAGCTCAGGAGGCATAAATGTGTACACAGAGTCCAAAGACATAAGGAAAGGGGGAATAGAATTTTAGAGTTCTAAACCTCAGATAAGGACTCTGACATGTATGTTTGTGTGCCTGTATCTGTGTGCAATGTCCAGTCTTTACTGAAAGGATTAACTTACAACCTGAGATTGTAAGTATAGGTTCATGTACATGCATGTACAAGAGCTCTCTGGCTGTACAAATAAATGGAGATGAGAGAAGAGATTGATTTAAAATAATCAAGAAATTCTAAAGGAACAAAATATCAGACTTTCAGGAAGTAAGCAAGAATGTTGTGAAATGTGTTTTGCTTGGAGTTAATTGGCAATTTTGGGAGCAATTTCTCACATAACCAATCACCTGCTACCTTCTCACAGAGAGAATGCTGGCAAAAAACAGGTCAAGGTGAGTCTGATTGAGCTGACATGTCACTTCACATGGGAGCTGCTGTTTGAAGACATAGACATACCTGATTTGGAAATGAGGATCTCTGAGGAGCTTGAGTTCCTAGACATCAAAGACACAGTGGGGATGCTCAACCTCAGGGCCTATGTAAATCACCTGAAAGGAGAGGATGAGGAAGCCCTGCAGAGCTTGAAAGAAGCAGAAGCCTTGATCCAGAGAGAGCAGTTGGGCAAGAGAAGCTTGGTGACCTGGGGCAACTGTGCCTGGGTGCATTACCACATGGGCAGGTTGGCAAAAGCCCAGACCTACCTGCACAAGGTGGAGAACACATGCAAGGAATTGGGCAGTCCCTTCCGCTATAGTATGGAGTGTGCTGAGATGGAATATGAGCAAGGCTGGGCCTTGCTGAAGTGTGGAGGACAGAATTATAAACGAGCCATGACCTGCTTTAAAATGGCTCTGAGAATGGAGCCTGAAAACCCTGAATACAACATTGGCTATGCTGTTGCAGCCTATCACATAGACTTTAATAACAATCTCTCTCTAGAACCCCTAAGGAAGGCTGTAAAGATAAATCCAGAAGATCCGAATATTAAAGTTTGTCTTGCACTGAAACTTCAGGATGTAGGAGAAGAAGCTGAAGCAGAAACACACATTGAAGAAGCCCTCAGTGGCACATCCTGCCGACACTATATCTTTCGCTATATAGCCAAGTATTACAGAAGGAAAGGCTGCTTAGACAAGGCTCTCCCTCTGCTACACAGGGCCTTGCAAGTGTCACCTGCCTCTGGCTACCTGCATTACCAACTAGGGCTATGCTACCATCAACAAGTGTTGCAACTGAGGACAGCCAGCAATGACCAGGACAGAAAGCAGGCGGCACAACAGGCCCTATTTGAATTTCAAGAGACTGTGAAACTCAGGCCCAGATTTGAGATGGCTTATGTTTGCATGGCTGAAGTACAGGCAGAAATTGGCCAATATGAAGAAGCAGAGGCAAATTTCCAGAAGGCGCTGAACATGAAGGAACGGTACAGGAATCTTGACTGTCACAAAGAGCAGGATATTCATTTACGCTATGGCCGTTACCAAGAGTTTCATCAGAAATCAGAGGATGAAGCGATCACCCACTACTTAATAGGTCTTAATTTGAAAAAAAAAAAACTTTGTCTGGAGGAAACTCCTCACAGCTTTGGAGGAAGTGGCCACAAGACGTGTTCACCAGAATGTTCAACTTTTGGAGAGCAATTGCATGCTTGGGTTAGTTCACAAACTGAAAGGGAATATGAAGGAAGCCGTGCAGTTTTATGAGAGGGCTCTGAGGTTCACTGGGGAAATGAACCCTGAGTTCTGAATGCAGCTCCCCTCTGTGAAGTAAATGTACTCATAACTGAGGATTTCCAACCTCCTTCCTGGTTTCTTTCTCCATTTTCTTTGTCACCCCTCATTGTGGTGTCTATAAGGAACTTACACCCCACTGCTCTTCCACCCAGCTGCATCTGCTCACTTACTGACCAGAACTGACCCTGCTGATCTGCAATCCTTTGAATTGTTGGATCCTCGGATATCTTTTCCTTATTTCTGTGTCTTGGGAATGCAAGTCTTCCATCCCCTGCCTGCCAGTGTCCTGGACAAAGAAGTCTCCTCCAAGGAAGCTTTCACTGTAGGTCAGCAGAAACTCTTAGTACAGTGCAGTGTCAGAGGAAACCAAGTGAGCAAAGGGGAGACTTTGAAAGCTGAGAGGTCTCACATTGCTGCAGAATCATTCACAGCTAACAAGAGTCTTAAGTTTGGGGAAATCAAGCAGAGGAAACCTGCTGGGACCTTACAGACAGAAGATGATATGAGGAGATTTGTGCACTTTTTCTGTGCTATTGATAGTGTGTTATATGTGATGTTTTCTTCTCTACTAAAATTATTCAGTAAAATTCCTTGAATCACAAAGTCTTCCAATGTAATTTGTTGACAGAATGGAAAGGATATCCCTTCAGTGTCCTCAAGAATACTTGGGATAGCAGAATCAACTAACAGAAGTCTAGTGGCAGGCAGGAAAGAAAGTTGTGCATGTAAAACCTGCAAGGGGTCTGTGTAAAGATGAAGGTTTTATTTCATTCTCCACATCATGGGATAGTAAGGGTGACTGATGCTGCCTTGGTACCTGACGGCTGCTGTTTGTCATTGTGAATTATGGTGCTCGGGATGGGTTTAAGGTTCATTCACCTGATACTTGGGGAAATACCTCTGATATTTTTAATAGATGTTTCTTTGATAAACCAAAATCATGATTATTACATTCAAGCAAAGGAAATCTATCAGGAGTCATAATACTGCTCCCTAATAGTCTCAATGGATGCTGAGGAAGAGCAACTGAGGGACAAAAGGTGGGTTGGAGAAGGAAAGATTGGGAGACAGCAGGGGGTCATGCAGTTTGATTCACAAGCTGGGTTCTGGGAACATGGCAGACTCTTCTCTTCCAGGAGAGCATTTTCACACTTGCCCAGGGGACACAGCTTTACTAGTTTTTTCAAGGGATGATACATTGGTCAGACACTTGATGTTTCAGACACCTGGGTGTCCTGTTATGTCTAAGTTTTGTCCCCTTCCCTTACCTCCATGAGAGTTGTAGTCTGGAGGCTCTAAACTTGAGAGCACAAATGCTTAAATTTCTCTCCTTGATTAAAGTGCCTTGTGGTTCCTAGGTCCTGGGCTCAGCAAGCCCAGCATGTACCGATGTGCTCTGTGTCTGCTGACCCACACTGCCCATGCTCAGGAGCACTTCCCCATCCTCTGCATCTCCTCTCTCCTTGTTCCTGCTGTTTAGCTGTCCTGTCAGCTCTTTGGGGTTTTCTTTGCTCTTCCTGATCCCCTCTGAGTATAGTCTCCTTTGTTATCCTAGTCTGCCCATTCATACAACTGCATGGATGAAATACAGCAAGTAGAGGTGTGCCCTCCACAGCTGTGCAAGGAACAAGCATGGGTGACACAACACACACACACACACATACACACACACACATACACAGAGAGAGAGAGAGAGACAGAGACAGAGACAGAGACAGAGAGACAGAGAGAGAATATGAGAAAGCCCACAAAGTAAATACATGAAATACAATAAATTAATGAAGTTAAGGAAAATCAATGTGCATCAAGCTTCTTAATTAAATGTAGATTGTGTGTACTTAGTTACCACTACTGTTCCAAATGTTCTATGGTGACCTGTAGGTCAAATGTAGGACAAATGTCTACAAACCTGACTTTCCGTGGACTGACAATGAAAACTCCATAGCAAAGATGGAGAAGCAGGTAAGTGAATGTGGATCAGTGGCCTATTTTGTGCCCACGCTTGTTATGGCCTTAGCAGGAAAGAATCCTGGGATCACCCTCAGTCACTTCCATGCTTTCCTTCAACTATAATTTCCCCAAATGGCACAGCAATTTCTCCAGTGCTTGCTAATGTGACAGAAGGACCAGAACACTGATATCAAGCTGGGGGTGGAGTGGGCAGTGACCTCCAGCTATTGGATTTGTTCCTAAAGTGATAGGATGCCAGGTTACTAAGACCTACTCTGTGTAGACTTAAGATAACAGATTTTTAAAGAACAGTGATGGCTTTGAACAAGTCATAGGTATTTTGTATGGAACACCTTCCGTAATGCTACATATTTGTACCATGTCAGGAGACATGTGTTAACATCTCTCTGTACCCTACAGTCAATAGAGCATACATAATCACATTCTTTTCCCATGTCTTCTTGTGCATTAGTAAGACACTGGCCACCTTCTTCTCTAGAGAGTCACCAAAAACAATAGGTACAAAGTAAAAAGGATACTTACTGTACCTGGGGCCCCTTACCATAACCCTGAAAAATGGCCTGGACCCTGAGCTGAGTCCCAGATCAACAGTCAAGCAATTTCAAATTGATAGAGGATGCCTAGGACCTTTTTGCCCCTGGTTCAAACACAGGTACACATCATAATCACCTGAGAATTCTGATTTGTTTGTTTGATTGATTGATTGACTTTTCTCAGACAGCATTTCTCTGTGAAGGAGTCCTGGCTGTCCTGCAACTCACTCTATAGACCAGGATGGCCTCAAACTCACAGAGATCTGCCTGCCTCTTGCTGTTGAGAGCTATGTTCAAAGGAATGTGCCACCACCCCCTGGCTTGATTGATTGTTTAAAAACTGATTTTAAATCTGATTCTGGGGTGTGTTCAGTTGTGCTGTCCAAGAGCCTGAGCACAATTCGTTTAGATGTTCTCTAATGATTCTAACATGTAAAGAGGATTTAAATCTGCCAGCCCATTCCAATCACTCACTAATGAGCCAGGAATATTGCGGCTACCAGAGGTAATGTGGCCTTTCACAAAAGGTCAGTCTCATGCAGTTGCTTTGGATAGCTGGGATGGGTCTGCTGACACATCATTTCCTAAAGGTTTCTTTTTTTTCCAGTTCCCATTTTTCTCTTCTCTGTGCATTACACACACACACACACACACACACACACACACACACACACACACACACGTATTCAAAAATAAATGATTGTAGGCACATGCACCCACATACAGTTTGTTATTTGTTTCTTGTCTTCCTAACACTGTTTGGCCAGCATCATAAATTGTTCCATTTATTACAGAGACAAAGGGGGATGAGGTGAAATACCAGCCTGAGCCTGAACCGCACAGAACCGGCACCAATGTCACCTTATAGGAGTAGGGGGAGAATCCCTTTTAGTCTTCTGCTTGCCATGGACTGTGCTGATTTGGAAAATGAAACACTCCAATATATTTCCATGGAAGTATTGTGCTCAAACATGATTGGCTTTCACATGCATGTACACAGAGCGTTGTCTTTTACCCCAAACATGAGTCAATGATGTTTCAGAAGCTGACCTAGGTATTAGGAATGTTTCCTGACAAGCAGCATTCTACCCACTGTGGGATAATTCCATGCAGCTGAAATGATAAGCAAGGATAAATAGTAGGAGAGTGTGAGCAGACAACTTTAGAACACTCACTCTGTGCAGTGAAGGATTGAAAAATGAAAACCTTCCTGTTCTTCTCTGTTTTACCTTTTTGAAGATAAAGTCCATAAAGCACACAATATTAGGTTCAGCCTATACTGTTTGCTCCCAGGGTCCAAGGCAGGGTCTACCATCCCGCTGAGGATGCTAATCTGAGGAATATTCAATGAATCTAAGCACATTGAGTTCTTTAGTCCATTCACTTTATTTTTGTATGGTGATTCTATCTATACAGCTTCTTTTCTGCTCTCTTACTTAGCTCCTCTGGGTCCCTCCTGCTCTCGGTCCCTCCTGCTGTTCTCTCATCATCTCTACCTCGTTCTTTCCATCTCCGTCCTCATCTGTGTTCTTCTCCATCCATCCTCCCTGTGCTCTCAGAGAACCAGTCTATATACCCACACAGTAATTCTTTCATAAAGCAATGTGAGGCTTGAAGTTTTCAGGGTCGCAGAGAGAGGTGATAAGGACCCACATATAAAGCAATTAATTGTCAGCATCCAGTTACAACCCAAAAGGGGAGTGACTAAAGGGGAGTTCTCTGGTAGGGTCAACTAAAGGCTAAGATCAATTAGGGAATTTATGTGCTCAAACTATAACCTAGAAATGGCTAGATAAATTGTTAAGGGTCAATAAGTGACAAGAAAGTAAACTGTCTTTGGAGCTGCTTTTCCAGCTTGTCCTGGCTGCAGCTGCTTTCTGATAGGTGGGGGACATATGCTAGGTGGCTAAGCAACCTATGTCAGAGCTTGTAGTATTGGGTTAGTAAAAGCACTTTCACTCAGAGTGATTGCTGAGGAGAAAATCTAGGAATAGCACCTGGCTGAGGAGGAATAAAAACTTAATTTGCACAAGAAAGAAGCTTGGCATCTATTGCCTGCCTGGCCTGGAGGCAATCTCTTGGGTAGTGGGAAGTAACTGCCTTAACTCAGTATCTAGCAAATGGCTAAAACATTATGCCAGGGATGTAAGCAGTAAATCTCTTAAGTTAGGGTCTTGTGTAAATAACCTGGGGTGAATGTAAGGGGTTGAGGATTTAATTGTTAGTGGTTCTTTTCTCTATATGTGAGTGAGATGAGCTAATGTTTATTTATGGGCAGTTTAGTCCTTGGACAAAAGTATCTTTGCTGAAATACTTTTGTCTGGAGAATGGCCCTAGCCAGGTATAAGTTAATGAAAAATAAACACATCTGGGGACAGTTGTCCATTTACCCCAAATGTATAGAGAACGTTGTGCCAAAGATTGAGATGCAATTGTGAGATTACATGTTCGCGTAACATGGAGATGCATGGTTAAAAGGGAGAATCATAGCTGTTACTGCACAAGATGTTTACAAGAGACAGCCAGTTCATTCAAAAGGCAGGAATTCCATACTGTCTTGCTTGATGGTTTCCTCTAACAGAACCCTTAGTTCTGATAGGTTCACCTTCTGATCTCTAGTTGTCACTGCTGTATACTTTCATGGACTTTCACTACCAGTGGCTCTCAATAAGCACAGAATTGTTAAAGAAAGAATCATTTTGGTACACTTATGAGCTCAGTCCAGTGGATCAAAGGTTGGTGACATCTCCTCAAAATGGAATCTAGACTGGCTTATAAAATGGAGGCTCCTTTAGCAATGGACAGCCTGAAAAACCTACAACATGGAGTACTTAGAGGAAATAGAACATGTCCTGAGCTCAACATGCTTCTGAGAAGCTGCCTGTAGGGCAGAGGCTGGAGTGACTCCCATGCACTTGAAGGTCAGTTCAAGGAGCTCTGTGCAGGGCAGTTACAGGGCTGGTTCAGAGGAGCTATATGTGGACTCTCTGGATTTCGCTCAGTGTCCTGTAAGTGGATGAGCAGACAGTTGTCACAGTCAGTCACACTCAGCTAAGCCTCTAAGACAGACAAACTCAATGCAAGGAGAAGACAATTTTGAGTAAAGACCCTTTTTCACCTTGGTCCTTCAATCCTATGCTTTTAAAATGTATTGTTCCTGTCCGTTTCTGAGGTATGTGACAGGCTTGTGAACGTTTGTGATTGGGGGGTACCAATGTGTATCACTGACTGTGAGAGGCCAGTATTGTGGGGATTTAACAAGGCAACTCCATGTATTTAAAAGGAGGTTTATTTTGGGGTAACTTACAGCCAGTAATGGGGTTGGTTACAGGATCTGGGAGAGGTGAGGTGTAGTCCAACAGGGTTCTCTGGAGAACTCTGACTTCCAGCATCCAGGATCATGAGGAACCAAAAGGGCTAGTCCATATGGATCTTCAGTCTTAAGGGCTCCCATCTCAGCCGCGAATCAGGGGCAGGTCATAGGTAGGAGTTGTAGTTAGCAGAAGCCTCACTAGGGGTAGTGCTTCTAGGTCAAAGCTGGGACAGCTACCCACTAAAGACCAGCTTCCACAATTCTCTCAGCATAATAAAAGGAATGTCTCAGCTGGGTGGTAGTGGTGCACATGCCTTTAATCCCAGCCCTCATGAGGCAGAGGCAGGCAGATCTTTGGGAGTTCAAGGCCAGCCTGGTCTACAGAGTGAGATCCAGGAAAGGTACAAAGCTAACAGAGAAACACTGTCTTAAAAAAAAAAAAAAGGAATGCCTCAGAGTAGTGAGGGATAGGAAACTTTTTTTTATCAGAGGGTAATTAGGAATAAATTTTAATCTATCTATAACTGGTGAAATAAGGAAACACACATGCCTTCTGATGATAACTTTCTCTTTTACTTCATCTTAAGAAATGGTCTCTGGCTTTTTCTGTCTCCACACTGCTACATATATCCACAATACTGCACACAGCCACATGTCTTTACATACATACATATTTCACATGGCTACACATCTATCTTTTCATACATTTCTCTTCTGCATCTCTTTTCTACACAGCTTCTTCTTCCTTGTCTCCACACAGTTACAAATCTCCACACAGCCACAGCTAAATATCTCATTTATAGCTCTCACCAGACAGCCCTTTACACAGTTCCTAGGCACAGCTCCTCTACATAGCAGCAGCTCTTCCACACAGCTCTCTCTCAGACTCTCACTCACACACAAACTTCTGCTAAATTATTCACTCACACTGTCTCCCATTCAGTCCCTCACACTTTCCTCTGAATCTTCATCACTCTCATTCATCGTGCGCGCGCGCGTGCACACACACACACACACACACACACACACACATACACACACTTCACTCACATTCTGCAGCAGCTGTCACATAGCTCTACATGGCCATCTCTTGCTACATCACTGCTGCCTCTCCACAACCAAACTCTGCACAAGTATAAGTTACATTTTTAGGGCCCTACACATTCTCACAACACAGGTAAGTCAAGTAGCTTCCCTTAGGATAGTAATGTCACATTGACCCATGCATGCAGCTCTAAGTTGGTGAGGGGTCTCAGACATTTTTCCATTTGCTGCAGCCTGTGTGTTCAGGGTATAGACTATGTCTTGATGTAAACAGCCTGGCCTTGATGTAGCAATAAATGACACTGGGAATTAGTCTTTGTATATTCTCTGTAGGGGCAGATTAATCTGTTTTGGAATTGTTCAAAGGTCTTGGACAATGAGTTAAAGGCTGTCAGGGATTCAGAACATTGTTACTTTCCTGTGTCAGTAAAGAAGAATACTCTAGGAATATGTCTGTTCATCAGAAGTATACAGGTTAAACAGAAATCCATAGCTAAATGTGTGTGCAGAAATGTGAAACACACTACCAAAGCACCATGGAAAGCACCCCACAGCTGTTCTTATTAGGGATGCACACCAGTGGTACCCGAGAAATTTACAGACAGAAAACAACTTGTTTCCACAGCCAGTGACCCCATGGCTTTGCCTGGTGTGACTCCCCATTAGGGACATACACATCTGGTGGGTTGACTTGTCAAACACTAGTTGTCACCTGTCATATACTGCCATGGCCCTCAGCAAATGTGTCATGACATATTGTGAAGGTCACAGTATAACCCTCTAGATTTAATTCTCTCCA
>CABHPH010161687.1:24258-60830 GCA_902168325.1 Peromyscus nudipes | reverse complement strand
TTTTATGACCAGTAAACATACATGGTTGTGTGTCTCATTCTTACTAGAAAATTCAATAGTAAAACATTAGATTCTTAGAATTACTACTCGTTTAACTCAATCTCACCTTTTTCTTTAACTATATTGTAGCTGTGTTTGCTGTTATTAGTGATTGTATAAGACTTGATAGTCTCAGTTGTTTTTTTGATTTCTTGGTGCAGGGTTCTGCTATGTCTCAGGCAACACAGGAGCTCAAGATCCTCCTGTGTTAGCCTTCCTAGTGCTAAAACCACAGCCAGACAGCAGCACACCTGGTTCCTCTGTGTATCCACCCTAAAGTGATAGCAAGAAGTAAACAAAGGTGAACTGTATCATATGATTGTTATGAAAAAAATATTAGTATTGCCAGATCCAGTATAGGAAACAATGGTAGAATTTCATGTGTTCTGAGCAATACATATATATATATATATGTGTGTGTGTGTGTGTGTGTGTGTGTGTTGTGTTCAATTTAAACCAAAATATAACTGCAGTCACAAAAACAAACCACTATAAAATCTAGGTAATACATTTCTAAATGTTTAGAGTAATTCAAATCAATTCAGAGGACTATCTAATATGAATTATGTTTCAGGTCATGTCATTTCAACTGGAAAACTGATTCAGTTTCTAAAGTAACAAAAATGCTTAAAGATGTGCCTATATTTTCTTACCATATGTCTTAGTTAGGATTTTTATTGCTCTGAAAAGACACCATGACCATGGCAACTCTTATAAAGGAAACATTTAATTGGGGTGGCTCACTTATAGTTTCAGAGGCTCAGTCCATTATCATCATTACAGGAAGCATGGCAGTGTGCAGGCAGACATTGTGCTGGAGTAGTAGCTGAGAGTCCTACATCTTGTAGGCAACAGGAAGTCGACTGAGACACTGGGTAGTATCCTGAGCATAGGGAACCTCAAAGCCTGACCCCACAATGACACACTTCCTTCAACAAGGCCATACTCACTCCAACAATGCTGTACCTCCTAATAGTGTTACCTATGAAATTATGGGCACCAATTACATTCAAACTACCACACCCTATAAATAGGCCTAACATGTTCCCTTCTCTTTGCCCATAAAGCCAATATTGAATAGCTGTAAGGGAGTCATGGTAAAGTTCTTGTCTCATGTGCACAACCTCTTACTTGGTTCCCAGAACCATACACAAAAATAATAATTTTTAAGAAGTCTATAAAGTGCTGTGATAGCTGTAAGAAAAAAAAAGTGTGTGCTTCATAAGCATGGTAACTTATTTCTAAACCTAAACCTTTAGAATTTGTATTTCTGAATACAAGGTCATTGTCATTAATGCAGGCATAAACTGCATATGAGGGAAAATTTAAACATATATTGTCAAATCCTGACAATAACTTGATCATATCTGCGTAAATGTAACAAGCAATAAAAATGGAATTTAATCCCCCAGTGAAACAGCTGCCCTAATAACCCCTCTGCTTTGTGACTAAAAGGCTTCTTGTGTCAGGTGAACTAGCAAGCTGGGAGGTTCTGAGGTCAGTGCTTTGCTCGGATCGTAATTCTATCTTCTCTTTCTTTCTAGGCCATGGCTGTTATCTTCTCGAATTTTAGCATTATAACAACAGCTCTTCTATTCAGGATAGTGCTGAAGTAAGTAATTCACTGCGGAAACATATATCATCCTTCTAAATGGGCCAGTCTGGCTTTAGAGAATTTACCCAGAATGCTGAGCCCTCAGAACCTCTTGGCCAAGATTTGATTTCTAAGTAGCCTTGTATATTAGATGCCTTGTTTATCCAATGTCGAGAGCAACTCTAGTGGCTGTTTAAATCCTCTGCCATCAGGTATACAAAATGTCTTGAACTTTTCAAAAGTAAGACATTTATTGGTGTTTTAATTTTTAGTGTTTTTTGAAAAATGTTTGTTCTGTGACAAGGTCTTACTTTGTAACCCAGAATAGACTTGAATTCATAATTTCCCTGCTTCAACTTCCCAAGTGCTAGATTACTAGCCACACCCAGTCTACCAGGAGCTATACCCTTAAAGAGTCCTAATTCATTCTCCCTCTGCTAGCAGCTCTCACTAACAGTTCCTTATGTAGGGATGGGATTTTGTGCCCACCTGCCCACTCCGTGCTGGAATTTTTTCCTGGCTTGAACTTGTATAGATCTTGTGTAAACTGTCACAATTGCTGTGAGTTTGTATGTGCAGTTGCCCTGCTGTGTCCAGAAGACACTGTTTCCTTGAAATTATTCACCACCTCTGGATCTTACATTCTTTCTACCACCTCTTCCCCATTAGCCTTGGGAGGAGGGAGTGTGATACAAGTATCACATTAGAGCTGAGCATTCCACAGACAATCCCTTCTTCTCTGAACTTTGACCACTTGTGGGTCTTTCTGTTAATCACCATATAGTGCAAAAAAAACACCACTCCTCTAATGAGGGTTAAGAGATACAGTAATCTCTGGGTATAATAATATGTCATTAGGAGTCAGTTTAGTATTATGGCCACTGAACAGAATAATAGTAGTAGGTTCTCCTCTAAGGCCTATGACCAGTCTAGCCACAGGTTCTTGGCACTGGTAACAGTGCCAGGTATGGGTTTTAACTTGTGGAGTGGGCCTTAAATCCAATCAGAAGAGGTTGGTCACCCCTGTGACATTTGTGCCACTGTTGTATCCGTGAGCATGTGTTGCCAAGCTGGTAGTTACCGTATTTCTCAGGGTTCACAGCTGGGTAAGATTGATGATTACTTTTCTTTCTCTGATAGCATGCATGACACCTCCCAGTACTACGGAAGCTAGCCATTATAAAGCTTGCCTAGCGGTCAGGAACTAGCACATAGCCTTGGGAGGGGATGAAGGGGGCTCAAGAAAAAAGAGATAGTACACGGAGTTAAAGATGAATGATGGGACAGAAAGGGTTGAGTGGGTGGAGAATTGGAGGACCCGTTAGGAGTGACTATGGGGTGGGATAATGAACACCAAAGACCTTTCAAGAGAGTCAGTCATATGGAAACTACTGTAGAAGCTTCCTGAAATATAGACCGCTAGACAAATATGTATGAGTCTAGATAGGGTTACTCTACATTGTAACAGTACCCCCACTATCCATGCTATCGAGAAGGCAAGTGCCAGAAATAGGTTATCTCTTTTGAGTTGTTGGCCAGTGATTACCCCGCCCCCCAATTTGGTTTTTGTCTGCTTGACACAAGCTAGAGTTATCTGGGGAGAGAAACCTCCATTTGAGAAAATGCCTCCATCAGATTGCCTATAGGCAAGTATTTGAGGGCATTTTCTTAATTAAGATTAATGTGGGAATGGGAGGCCCAGCTCACTGCCAGGAATGCTACTCCTTGGCAGGTGGTCCTGGATGGTAGAAGAAAGCAGACTAAGCAAGCTATGGAGAACAAACCAGTAAGCAGCCTCCCTCCATGGTCTCTCTCTAGTTCCTGGTTCTAGTTTCCTGCCCTGCCTGAGTTCCTGCCTGGGCTTCCCCTCAGTGAGGAACTATGATTATGTAAGGCAAAAAAACCCTTTCCTCCCCAAGCTGCTTTTGGTTTCAGTGTTTATCATAGCATACAAAGCAAATGAGAACATCCTGCAGACCTTACAGGCCATTGCCAGTGCTCTCAATTACCCTCCAGAAGTTGCAGTAAGACTACTGCTGAATACACTCATAGAACATGGGCAAATCAGCCAGGACTCACCAGGAAACTTTGTATCTTTTCTGCAAAACCATCTGTAAACCTAGTTATTTGTGTGTGTGTGTGTGTGTGTGTATGAGAGAGAGAGAGAGAGAGAGAGAGAGAGAGAGAGAGAGAGAGAGGGAGAGAGAGGGAGAGAGAGAGAGAGAGATGGGTATGACAGATGTCCATATGTAGTGCTATGGAACTCATGTGGAGATTGGAGGACAACTCTCAGGAATCATTTGTCTCCTGCTGTGAGTCCCATAATCACTCAGGTTGTCAGGGGACTGAGCCATCCAACTGCCCAGATTTATTCTGTTGAAGTTTGGCCACTAGTTCACAGTAGAAACTGATGGCAGACATTATGGCTCAAAGCCACCCTCACTGGTTTATTCTTACCTTAGCATAGTTGTATAGTTGTGTTTGTCTCTGGGAAGTAGCACTACTTGGAGATTGAGATTTTAGGGAAAAGAATAAAACTGATCAGTAATATTTTATCTACTAACTATAAGATTCCTCCATTTTCATTAAAGAGAAGTTGTAGGAAAAGATCATTAAAAAAAAACTCCTAAATCAGCAGGGTGTGGTGGCACATGCCTTTAATCCCAGCATTTGGGAGGCAGAGGCAGGTGGATCTCTGAGTTCACATAATTCTGGATCCCTGGGAACTCACCCAGTGCTCCTTGGAAATGTATTTGTGTAATTTTCTTGAGAAAGCATTTAGGTGAATCTTTTCATTGTTTTCTTCTCTGCATTGGTGTACTTTCACCAAATCCAGTAAGAAGCACAATAGAACTGCCCTTACCTGACACAATTTAACCTAATTGCTCATTTAATAGGGAAGCTAATAATGGCAAATTATGTATAGTTATCCCTAAGAATCCATAGGATTGGTTCTAGAATGCCAAAAATTATGTTCAAGTCCCTTAAATGGTGTAGTGGTCCCATGTAACCTGCCACATTTTCCCAAGTGCTTTAGATTACTTATGCTGCCTAAAATAATGTAAATGTTATACAAATAGTTTTAAATTATTTATCCTGTCTGATACAGTGTAAAAATATTTCTATTTTATGTTGCTTAGGAATAATGTAGTCTGCACATGATCAATCTTATTCAAATCCATAGTTATGACTCTGGATATAGAACTTGGCTCACTGGAAATACAGTAGTTCCCCTTATGGATGAGGAATATGTCAGTACCCAAACTGGATTCTTGAGTAGTGCTGAACACTGCATATTGCTGTTTTTTTTTCTCTACACACACACACACACACACACACACAATTCTTTTCATTTGAACTAAATACTTAACCACACTTATCACCGTAACTTTTATAGTGTGAGATGTAACAGTAAAATTAGGACAGTTTTCATTTTTCTTGAACTTCATGGACAGATTTTTTCTTTCTCAAGAGATTGTGGCAACCTTAGCATATTTTTTTTTCCTTTCCCTGTTAAGCTGAAATTTTTTCACTTAGAGGAAACACTTTCATAGCATCTTTGAAAGTTAAACTGTTACTATCACATACTTCCTTTGCACTTTGGGGCTATTAAGTAAAATAAGGGTAACTTTGGTGCAAGCATTGTGATACCTCGACAGTCCATCAGAGCAGACAAGTGCTGAGTGACTGGCCGGAAGTCACGCACAACATAGAAACAAGGGGCATTGGCTGATGCTCAGAGAACAGCAGTTCTCAACCTGTGAGTCGCGACCCCCTCAAGGTGGAAAGACCCTTTCAGGGGAGTTGTGCATTACGATTCATAAGAGTAGCAAAATGACAGTTATGAAGTAGCAACAAGTATTTTATGGTTGGGGGTCATCACAACATGAGGAACTGTATTAAAGGGTCACAGCATTAGGAAGGTTGAGAACCACTGATGTAGAGGATAAGGCAAACAGAGCAAGAAATTCTGTCATGTTCCTCACACAGTGGACAGTTTAAAACTTTGGGTTGGCAAATGACTTTCTGGGTTAAAGTGATAGCTGTATAGAGAGGTGAACTGAGTTCAGTCCTCAGGACCCACATGGTGGAAGGAGAGAACCATTTCTGCAAGTTGTACCCTGACCTTTACATGTGCTTTTGGACATGCACACACATGCATGTGTGCACAGACACACAAATAAATGTAGTAAAAGAAAGATTTTAAACAAAACCAGTGGTCTTTTTATAATTTATCATTTATAATTTATGTAAGGTTAAGCTACATAAGACACCAAAGAGGCCACTTTGTAAAAACACACCTAAAACATAAATAATTTTCATGGGAGGAGAAGCTCTGAGCCATCCAGCTGTACTCTGAACTTCGGCCACTGTCCTGCAAGGCCTGCTCAGGGAGCTGCTGCTGTTGCACCAACTGAGCGGTGAACTGGCCATGTGGAGTCAGGTCAGCTATGCCCAGATGCTCAGCTGAGTAGTTCATGAAACATCATACTCTTTTTTCTGGAAATATCCCATGATTAGCCAAATTCTTAGTCATTTTTATTTTCCCTACAACATTAGCTTTGAATCAATAATTACTTGCAGTGGCTACTTTGACTTTATTTAAAGTCTTTTCCTTTAGATTCTTTTCTTCACAATATTAGCAGAAAATCTGTAGCTGTTAGTATTGAAAACTTCTGAAAGCTGTAAAATTTCCTCATTTGTCATGTACAGTAATTCATTACAAAATTATTTTTATAAATTAGATATTCTCTGTGTTTATATTTTTTTTCTTTCCAGCCATTACTTTCTACTGCTTAATGTATACACCTGCACCTTCAGCAATTTTCTTTCTGCTCACATCATAGGGCTGTTGCTAACCCCGTCACTGAGATCTAAATCTAGTGATGTGAAGATTATACATGAGAAGGCATGATAAACAGACGTGCTGCTTCCTGAGCTAGTGTGGGCATTTAGCAGTGTGAGAAAGTGAAGTTGTAGAATTGCAGGCAGACTCATTTTCCACGGATGTCCCGAGAATTTACAATAGGTTTTAAAAGTTGTAGCTGTCTAGGAGGAGGAAGGTACACAAAGCTGTAAAACAAATCTCTTTCTTATTTTTTCATAAACATATGAGCAGGGAAATCATTTGCTTCTCACTTAACTCTTTCCCTAAGAGCAGGCAATGCCTGCTCTGTCCTAGGTGCTCTGTATGCTCTAGTGATAACATTCTTACCACTTCCGGTTCTCACATTTACGCTTCTGCTTTTGCTTGGTTTTTCCCGTCTTCTCCTGACCACCTAATCTCTAGACTTCAGTGTTTTGGATTTCTCCTCAGGGGCCCTGCAGCCTGCCCCAGCCCCAGAGAGAGTTACAGCTTCTTCTTTGTTGCCTGTGCATAGATGCTTCTCTGCCTTAGCCTCTGCAAGTGCCCTTCCTCAGTATACCCACCTGGTCATGTGTCTCACATTCTGCAATCTCTTAGCACCATGGCCCTCTCCTGATTGTGACGTAAGCTCCCTCAGGAGGGGCATCAAATCTTTATCAGCCCAGGTTGCCTGCTTATTACATGTCTTTGAACTGAGTAAATTGACAAGTAGATTAACAGCACATAGCTTTACAACTTTACTCTCAGATAAAGCAAGTAAGGAAAACTAGGTTGGACTTTATAAGCAAAATACTACCCAAGTATAATTTCTTTTCCTTATCATCCAGTACTTTGCTGTGTGGTGGCTTATTATTAGGCCTTTGACTCAGGAGCTAATGTCCTCAAAAATTTCATGTGTTATGAAGTCCTTTGAGAAAGGTCTAGTATCCCTTGGGGAAATTTATCTTTATCTATTACTAAAGCTCATCCATACTGCTTTTTCTGATTCTTGGAAACTGAGCTAAGATCCTCTGTCAGAATTTACAGTTTATCACAATAAAAAATCACTGTGCCATAGGTCCAAGATAGCCATGGAAGACAGGAGGCTGGGCTACACCTGCACATCCAAAGCTAATCTGTAGGAAGAAAAGTTAAGCATGTCCCTATGGCATTTGGAAAGTGAATAGAGAGGTCAGGTTTACACTGCACTTGAATTGTAGGGAATACTAGCAACTGGGTATAGTTTACCAAACCAAGTATTCAAGTTTCTGAATTTTCAGTAGAACAGTTAAGGGGGGGGGGGGGACAGACAGGGTGGAGAAAAAAAAAGGATGTGGTAAAACCATGTTTTCTCCCTCTTTGGATAGGCGGCATCTGAACTGGATACAGTGGGCTTCCCTCCTGATTCTGTTTTTGTCTATCGTCGCCCTGACTGCCAGTACCAAAACGTCACAGCATGACTTGGCAGGACATGGATTTCATCATGATGCCTTCTTCACCCCGTCCAATTCCTGCCTTCATTTTAGAAGAGAATGCTCCCAGAGAGACAATTGTACAGCCAAGGAGTGGACTTTCACTGAAGTCAACTGGAACACCACAGCCAGAGTTTTTAGTCACATCCGTTTGGGCTTGGGCCACATTCTGATTATAGTTCAGTGTTTTATTTCTTCGATGGCCAATATCTATAATGAGAAGATCCTGAAGGAGGGGGCACAGCACACCGAGAGCATCTTCATACAGAATAGCAAGCTTTACTTCTTTGGCATTGTTTTTAACGGGATGACCCTGGTCCTTCAGAGCAGTAACCGTGATCAGATTCAGAACTGTGGGTTTTTTTATGGCCACAATACATTTTCAGTAGCTCTTATTTTCGTAACTGCCTTCCAGGGCCTTTCAGTGGCTTTTATCTTGAAATTCTTAGATAACATGTTCCATGTCTTGATGGCCCAGGTGACAACTGTCATCATCACAACAGTGTCCGTCCTGGTCTTTGATTTCAGGCCCTCCCTGGATTTTTTCCTAGAAGCCCCAACAGTCCTTCTCTCCATATTTATTTATAATGCTAGCAAGCCTCAAAATCTAGAATGTGCACCTAGGCAAGAAAGGATCCGAGATCTAAGTGGCAGTCTTTGGGAGCGCTCCAGTGGGGTAAGTTGGTATTAATACACTTTCTTCTTATTCTTAAAATTTAAAACATATTCAAGAAAGAGAATCAGCATCAGTTTATCAGAAAAATGTGTTAGATCTGTATGACTTAATACATGTGCACTGAACTTCTGGAGCTGGCAAGGGTGTGTAAACCATAGTGCCTCAAGGCCTTCGTGTGTTAACTGTATAATTGTATCACATAGAACCACAAACTGCAGAGGTACTTGTTCCTTGTCTCATCTTGTCTCCCCTAGATGTATGGTTAGAGTGAGCTAACCGGTTTATAGACAGTAGGTAAAAGAATGATGATGGAGCTGCGTGGTCTGACTCCTGGTTCCTTGCTTTTCCCACTGCACAGTGGCTGGGGAAAAGAAAGTCATCTTTCACATTGATCAGTCGTGTGAACTGGGAAAGCCAGTACCTTAATCCTCCCTGTAGTTATCTGGTTATTTCACTAAGAGATGGTTTTTAGCAAGAACTTTGTCGTACAAGAATATATTCAAGTAAATCATGTAGTTATTCTGAATTTATAATTTTTATTAACACAAAGATGAACTATTTCACATCATGAGCCCATTTTACTCTTAGAAAAATCTGTCGTTTAGTAGGTTGATAGAAAACCTCCAGGTGTTATATCTCTGGGGTTTGATACAACAGATTTTATATTAAAAAAAAAAATAGACCATGTGTCCCAAACCCCTGAGTCAGCAAGAGTGTACACTTGGGGAAGCTCGCTATTCTTTCTGGAGGGCTGATAATGACGTTTGCCCTAATTTTAAGGAAAATAAAATATTATTAGGTACTAAGAATTCTTTGTGTCATTTACCATCCTTTAATCACTTCCCTGCAAGGCCAGCAGGTGGTGCACTTGGCCTGAGTTGAATGCACTTCACTTTTAAAGCTTTGCTTAGATTTTTATTATTGTGTGTGTTATGAGTGCTTTGGTTGCATGTGTGTTTTGTGTGCCTTTTGCTCTCAGAGTTAAGAAGAGGATGTCAGATCCCTCAGGAGCTGGAGTTGCAGATGATTGTTAGCCACAGATAGTTGTGACCTACTGTGTGGGTGCTAGGAACCAAACCCAGGTCCTCTGCAAGAGCAATAAGTGCTCTCAAGCAGTGAGCTGTCTCTCCTGCCCCCCCCCCACTTTACTTTTTGATTATCTCATGTGCTTCTAACTGTAGCATTCCAACTCTTTAATTTGACCAGATGATATTCACAGTTACCTTTGATTTCTATATTTAGTAATACATTCCTTTAGTAATTATTGAAAATGAAACATTTCTAATTCAACTAATTATTCATTTCCTACGTTTCACTTTAGGATGGAGAGGAGCTGGAAAGACTTACCAAACCCAAGAGTGATGACTCGGATGACGACACTTTCTAATCATACCTGTTGGTTGACAGCCCCCACAAACTATGTTTGAACACTTTCAGCATTTGTGGCAATTGTCTTTTCTGATAAACTGATAATGTTTGAAAGCATAATACTCTTTACATGTATCTAACCACTGCATAAACCGTCCAAGACTTAGAGCAGCCACAGGGTGGCAGATTTCTGAGACATGAACATAGGCTGTGAATAACCGGTTATTTGATGAGTCAGCGGGTCACATTTTCAGATTGTTTCCTCATCCTCCAGCTTCCAGAAATCATGTTGACTAGACCCTGCAGATACACTAACGGAGACAGTGTGCCCAAGACTAGGATACCAGTCATTGTATCTTACTGTGTGCTGCGGTCTCCTCTCATGTCTCTCTCTGTCTCGCTCCCTCCCCCATCTTGTTATAAATATTGTCTAGGTTGTCCCTCAGATTTTGATGCCTTAGCAATAGTCATTTTGCTTTTTTTAAAGCAATAAGACTAAAAGTTTGGGCTGAAAGACCTAATTATCTGGCTGTGCCATAGAATTTGGATAATATCCTTTGTGATATTTTTTAAGCTATTCTTCTGAAATATAATATCAGATTTTGATTTTTTTTGAACTTGTGGGAAATTTTATTCTTAGTAATTTTTTTTAGCTTTATTTATGTGAATGTTGGCTGCCAAGTTACCATAGTTACCACTTGCATTTTAAATCACCTAAGCCATTGTTTATTTGTTTTTGTTTTTCTTACCCTATCTTCCTCAGTCTGTATATTTACAAAATCTTGGCATCATTCCTTTCTAGTGTTGAATTACTCTGTTGAGAATTAAGTTGTTTTACTTTTGAGTTATTGATTAAACCTTGTAACTGTTAGCGATCTTTGTATAATATCCTATCCTAAAAGTCAAGTCCCTGGCTTTAGGAATCCTTTATAAGAATCCTTTTGTAAAAACAATAATGACTCTTAATGAAACAGAGTGGTGGTACTCTAATGGAGGGCCAGTAGTCAGTAAGTCACCTCCTAACAGTAGTTCATACTTCAAAGTGCATGGTATGTCTCAAGATATGTTTGCATGCAGCCAGGTAATTAAAAAGTAAGAAAATAGAGTGATTTTTCCCAGGTCTTATAGCTGGATGCTGATGGAAACAAGTTTCAAGCCTATGTGTTTACAAAGCCCTACACTGTAAATGTGAATGATAAGCTACCATGCAGTTTGCACATTCCTTCAAACTCCCATGTATTTATATATATAAGAAGTTACTATTATTCAAATCCACCTGTCTACCCAGAATAATATAATTGGCAATAATTGCTAGAAACTTTTTAATTAAAATAATTACTAAACATATATCTTGTGTCTGCCATCTGTCATGTGAGGTGAGATGTGAAGTGCTTTTAAATTTAAAAAAATGGAGTAAAGCAAAAACTCAAGGAACTTAAAACATTGTCTTTCACTAGACCTTGGTGTCTAAAGAATGGTCATCATAGACTTTCTCACCAGTTACATGAAATGGGAAGATTATATCCAAGGTGACTGATTTTAAAGATAAGGAAAATAAGATAGAGCAGGACCTCACTTTTAGGAGCAAAAGCATACAAATCATCTTACTGAGCAAGTGACACTGGAGGTGTCACCTACAGGACATAGTAATAGCAGGCGTCAGTATCAGTAGTGAGTGGTAGTTTGATTTTTCATAGTTACAGTTACTTTTCTACACTCTTACTTCTTGGGAAACAGTCACTGCTCACCATCAGGCTTACTTGTGTTAACTTAGCACTTCCTGAGGGGGACCAAAATGTCAGGTAGATGTACTGGAGCACTTGAGGGGCATCACTGGTTTAAGAGGGACATTGCAAAGGTGAGAGAGAGGTTCAGAAACCATTCCCCAGGTACTGTTGGAGTCAGGAGAATGTAGGACCTTGAAAGAACAATTGGCACACAGTAAAGAAAGTAGACATGGTTCTGACTCCAGGAACTAAATAGCAGTGAGATTGTAGGAAGACCCTTATTCATGCATGTAGGGTAAAGCTCCTAACAAATGGTAATTCTCAACAGTGATCAAGAAAGCGAGAATGTAGATCTGGCTATAAAAGAGCAGGTGACTTAGACCAAGATCCCAAGTCCTTGCACAGCTACTTCTTGCTCCATAGGTTTTCAAGATTTATGTACAGAGTGGCCCTGTGAGGGCATAATTGCTCAGCCTCACAGCCAAGGCCTTTTAAAAAAAAAAAAAATTGCCTCTGAATCCCTGGGTGGAAGCCCTGTTGCTTGTGGGGTGAACTTTGGTAGCTTTATAACTGCTAATGTCCCTTTCTGCGTAAGCCAAATGGCTGGATGCTCCCAGATCCTCCTTGGTACATTTCCCCTTTACCTATGATAATTTTATCTATGAACTCTTTAACATTCCAAGCAAAGAAGGCTAAACACAGTGGCTAAGAGGGTGATTTTCCCTCTCTAAAGCCTAGATCAGAGTTCTTGAAATTGAGTAAATTAGATTTCTACTTTTAATGAAGAAAACATCTGATAAATACCTCAGCATAAATTTTTACTCTTATTAAAATGCATCCAAACAATGTGAAGTATGAACTTGTTTTTTTTCTAGATAGTGCCTCATGTAGCCTACACTAGCCTTGAATTCACTTTGTAGACTATACTAGACTTAAACTTAGAGCATTGTGATGGTTTGTAAGAGTTGGCTCCCAAAGGGAGTGGCATTATTAGGAGGTATGGCTTTGTTGGAGTAACTGCAGCCTTGTCGGAGGAAGTGTGTCACTGTGGAGGCACACTTTGAGGTCTCATATATGCTCAAGCCATGCCCAGTGTCTCAGACCACTTCCTGTTGCCTTTGGATCAAGATGTAAGGACTGTCAGCTCTAGCACCAGGTCTGCCTGCATGTTGCCTTGCTTCCCACCATGATGATAATGGACTAAACCTCTGAACTGTAAGCAAGCCACACTTAAATGTGTCTCCTTTATAAGAGTTGCTGTAGTCAATGGTGTCCTGTCACAGCAATAGAGACCCTAACCAAGACAGCAATCTACTTGCCTCAGCCTCCCAAGTGCTGAAATGATAGCTGTGCGGCACCAGGCCTGACCTCAGTTATGTTTATATAAAAGCCAAATCACATTTACAGAATAAAATACAGTGCTATAAGATCAATAAATTTTATATTAAAATATAAACTGTGCTAGCTAGTTTACTTGATACAAGCTATAGCCATCTAAGAGGAGGAACCCTCAAGTGAGAAAATGTTTCCATAAGATTGGTCTGTAAGCAGACTTGTAGACCATCTTCTGACTTAGGGATTGGTGAGGAGGGGCTAGCCTATGGGGATGGTGCTACCCCTGGGCTAGTGATTCTGGATTCTATAAAAAAAAAAAAATCTAGCTGGTCAGTGGTGGCAGGTGCCTTTAATCCCTGTACTAGGATGACAGAGGCAGGCAAAGAATTGTGAGTTTGAGGCCAGCCTAGGCTACAGAGTGAGTTCCAGGACAGCCAGGGCTGTTACACAGAAAAACCTTGTCTTGAAAAACAAACAAACAAAAAAATGGCTAAACAAGCCATGGAGAGTAAGCAGTAAGTGGGCACACACACACATACACACACACACACACACACACACACACACACAGCCTCTGCATCAGCCTCCAGGTTCCCGCCCTGTTTGAGTTCCTATCTTGACTTCCTTCAGGGATGAACAGTAATGTGGAAGTGTAAACCAAATAAATCCTTTCTTCTCTAACTTGTTTTTGGTCATGATGTTTTATCACAGCAATAGAAACCCTAACTAAGACAGAAATTGGTACCAGGATAATGGGGTATTGCTATGACAGACCTAATCATGTTGTTTTAGGGGGGTTGTGGAAGGTCTTTGGAATGTTGGTCCAGAAAAGTCACTGAGTGTCGAGAGCTCAGTGGGCTGTTCTGTAGGAGCTTGGAGGATAAGTGTTAAGAGCAGAGCAGACAATGGAGGCCAGGCTTGTGAAGTTTCAGAGGAAGTAAAGACTCTACTGGGCCCTTTGTATGAAGAATCTGTGGTGTCTGGTCAGCTGGAGCTGAGGAGTCGAACATGAATAACAAGAGACAGAACCACTAAAGTGAAACCTTGGTTTTCCTGGGACAACTGATGTTGATCATCTTGGACTGAAGAATTATCTGTGATGAAGAAGAAACCAGATTGTTTGAGGTGAAATTTCTGGGAAGTGTTTCCTGAGAATCAGCACACAGAAACTGTGTTCCAGAGGAGGCCAAGGTTGCACCTCATGCTAGCATTCCCATTTCTTTATCATTATTGCATATTTGGAACATTGTTTCTTCTGGTTATTCTTAAAACAAAGAACAGGTTATTATGAAATGTAGTTGCTCCATTGTAGTATAGAATATTGATGTTAATTATTTCTATCTTACTGTGTCTCAGTACCCAGTTTCCAATCACCCTCTGTCAACACCCCACCCCACTGCCACAAACATCTATTAATCACTATTCTATTGTCAGATCAACTTTTTAAGCTTCTGTATGTGAAAGAACATGTATTTTTTTGTGTGTATGTCTCACTTATTCTACCCAATACAATGTCTTCCAGATCCATTGACTATAAACAGATGATTCCTGTCCTGACGGCCCAGTCCCAAATAACCAACTCAGAGGCTGAATATGATATATAAATGCTCAGCCAATAGCTCAGCCTTATTACTAACTAGCTCTTACACTTAAATTAACCCATAATTCTTATCTATGTTTAACCAAGTGGCTTGGTACCTTTTCTCAGTACAGTATTCTCATCTTGCTTCTCTGTGTTTGCCAGTGACTCTCCAAATCCACTCTTCCTCTTCCCAGAATTCTCCCAATCTGGCGGTCTCGCTCAATCTCTTCCTGCCCAGCTACCAGTCAATCAGCTTTTTATTAGCAAATGAGAGTAATACATATTCATAGTGTAAAAATATTGTTCCACAGCAATTGACTGTACTGCAAACGGTAGGATTTTATTTCTTTCCATGTCTAAATTATATCCATCATGTATATATGCAGCATTCCTTCAAATATTCATCTGTTAGTCCCACCTATACTTCCTGTCTGGCTACCATCCAATCAGTGTTTATTTATACAGAGCGATATCCACAGCAGTGTCTTGTAGATGTAACCAACCGTTTTATTAAATAAAAAACACAGAACCAATGCAAGGAAGAAAGCCAAGAGGTCAGAGCTAAGAGCTAAAACCTTACCCTTCCTCCTGCGGTGGTCCTACCTCTCCAAACCAGCAGCACCTCCTGTGTTAAAGTCCATACATAGAGTTTCTGTCCTGCCTTCTCATTGGTTGTAAACCCAACCACATGACCGCCTCATCACGGCCTGTCTGTATAGACCTCCAGGTGTTCCATGGTTGGTATTGAGATCAAAGGCATGTGTATCCAATGCTGGCTGTATCCCTGAACACACAGAGACTTACCTAACTCTGCCTACCAAGTGCTGGGACTACAAGCGTACGCCACCACTGCCCTGCTTTCCTATGGGTTGCTAATAGCTCTAACCCCCAGGCAACTTTATTTATTAACATACAAATAACATTTCACTACAAAAGAAAATATCACCATAGTGTCTCATTGTTTGACAGCTCTTTCTTGCATGGCTAAGAGTGTTGAGCAGCATTTAATGTATTTACTGCCATCTAGATTTCTTCTTTTGAAAAATGTTTGTTCGGATCACTTCCTCAATTTTAATTTTAATATGTATGTGATGTGAAGTGTGCATGTTTCTATGCATGCTTGTATGTGTGTGACTGCACAAGTGTAGGGGGTATACATGCAAATATGTGCACATGCATATAGAGGCCTGAGGCTGATGCCAGGTATCTATCCTGATCACTTTCCACCTTATTCACTGAGGCAGGGCATCTCCGTTGAACACAGGGCTCCTCAAGATGCCTTCTATGGCTAGTCACCATGCTCCAAGGATTCTGTCTTTGCCTTAGATTCTAGGAATTCAAATCCCTGCCCTCATGCTTGCTGATTTCATAGCAAGCAGTAGAACTACTAAGCTATCTTCCATAATCTATTTCCCCATTTTTAAGTTGGATTATTTCTTTTTAGTGTTGTTGAGGCTTGGGTTTTGTTTATTTGTTGTTTTGTTATTGTTGTTGTTGATTCTTATATATTCTGGATATTAATCCTTGGATAAGTGAATAACCAGCTGGCAAATATTCTTCCCATTCACTCTCTTAATTGTCTCCTTTGCTGTGCAATATTTGTTATAATCACATGTGTATGAGATTGGCTTGGTTTCTTCTGATTATTTTGTTTCTGGTTTTTTTGTGTGCTTTTTTGCTCTTATAAAAAGAAAAACTCTATGCCTATATTAGAGTTTCAAAGTGTTTCCCTTTCTAGTAGTTTCACAGTTTTAAATAAAACAATATTTCATCATTATAAAACTTAGGCATGGAATAAATTAGGTATAGAGGGAGTATATCTCAGAATAATAAAAGAGGCACACATATGCATATATGTACACACACATACATCTGACATCACATTAAGCAGGGAAAACCAGAAAGAATTTCCTTGCATATCAGAAATAACATTCAGATGTCTACTTTTTAATGCAGTATTATATTGGAAAATTTAAGACTCTAAATCTTACAGAAATTGTAAAGAGGAAAGAATAAAAAGCACACACCATGGAAAGGAGTAAGTAAAATTATCTCATTTTGTAGATAATATGATTCAATACATTGAAAAGCCAGCATATTGAATAAATTGTTAAATGGGAATATGGCAGAGGAAGGATTGGCTGGATTCAAGGTTGGGAAGCAGGGTAGAGGAAGGAATTCAGGAAGGGATAAATAACATGAAAAACCTTTCAAAGAAGTCATATGGAAATTTATAACTATAGAAGCATCCTAAAATATATACATACATATATATTTTTCAAATGTAATCACCGTATAATGAGACAGCAATGTTCCTATACCACAGGCTAACAAATAGTTCAGTAGCATGAAAATGTACACCTTTTGGATTTTTTTAGAAAGCAAGGTCCTAAAGGCCTTATAGACATTACAGGCTATTCCATTGCTTCTGGACTCCCACAACAGAACTTGACAATAGGACCCTGTTGCTGAGGACACCATGTAATTGAGTCACAAAGCATGAAAGTATCAGGCTCATACAGACCTGGAAGCTCCCCCCAAGTTTTTATCCAATAGCTGTGCATGCTACTGGATGGGTCTGGCAAGACGTACCAGACTGGTGTAAGAGTGGCACGAATGGCATAGGATTAATCAGCACCCTCTGATGGGTATTAAGACCTGCCGAATAAGTTAACACCCACACCTATAATTGTTGTCAGGGCATGAACCTCTGGCTAGACAGATCATTGACCATAGGGGAAAACATACTACAACCATTCTAGTAAGTTTCCATAGTATTAAGTTTATCATTATATCCATAGATTAGTGTATTAGTCAACCTTCATCAGTGAAGCTTCTTTCTATAGTAGATGTTGATTAACAGACCCACAACTGGTCGAGGTGCAGAGAATAGGAGACCATGTAATGTTCAGCCTTAAGTAAGATGTCTATATCATAACCCCTTCCTCCCTAGACTCGGGGATCATTGCAGAAGAGGTGACAGAAACTTCCAAGAGCCAGAGTGTTGAATAACTACATGGAAACAGCATTTTCCAGACACAACAGAGAAGTTGAGCGTATGATCTCACAGCAGTTATAAGAGCATACATAAGACCTGCCCAAGCTCAAATCAGAAGAATCCAAATATGAAGAGGGGGTGCTCAAAATCCTAACCTTAGCTAAGGAGCTATTAGCAACTGATAGCTTCTAGGAGAGGGAGAGCTAGTTTTACTTAAGGATATTATCTAGGTAGGTCAACCATACTTCAGTAGAAGGCCATACATCCAAGAGTATAAGAGTAGCATAAACTGTCCCTGATGGGTGGGTAGGTGTAATAGTTACCTTTCTGTTGCTGTGATAGAATATCATGATCAAAGGCAATATATGGAAGAAAGAGTTTATCTTATGGTTCTAGATGGATGAGAGTCCATGTTGCAGAATATTCCTTTACACTGTGCAAAGATATGTCATTGTGATTGGCTTAATAAAGGGCTGAATGGCCAATAGCTAGGCAGGAAGAGGTTTGGCAGGACTTCTGGGGACAGAGAGGTCTCAGGGAAGAAAAAGAGGGGTCACCAGCTGGACACAGAGGGAGCAAGACACGCAGGAAGAGAGATAAAAGCCACAAGTTGCATGGCTACACGTAGCTGAATATAAATGGGTTAATTTAAGTTATAAGAGCTGGTGTGACAAGCCAAAGCTATAGGCCAAACTTTCATAAAAATAAGTCTCCGTGTCATTTTTTTTCGTGAGCTAGCGGCCCAAAGAAAAACCTGTCTGCTAGTCCATCCTGAAGGGGAATACAGTAGCAAGCATGGTGGCAGCTGCATAAAACTGAAAGCTTACATCTTCAACTACAAGTGTGAAGCAGACAGAAAAAAGCTGAAAAAAGGGTGAAGAATATAATTTCAAGCCCATCCCCAGTGACATATATCCTCCAGCAAGGCTACACTACCAAAACCTCCCCAAACAGTGCCACCAACTGGACACTATGTGTTCAAATACCCAAGCCTGTTGGAAATTCTCATTCCAACCATCACTGTAGGGAAGAGGAGGTCAGTCTTGGGGTCTTACTTGGCTTCTTTCTTGAGTCCTTTAAAGTTTTCATTGTACAAGTCTTGCATTCTCTTTGTTAGAGTTTATTCCATGATATTTAATTGAGGAAAGGGGCTGTTGTCAATGGGATTGTTTCCTGATTTCTTTCTCATCTGTTTGTCTTTGGCGTTTAGGAGGGCTACTGATTTAATATGTTAATTTTGTAACCTGCCTCTTTGCAGAGAGTGTTTGTCAGCCTTAACTGTTTCCTGATGGGGCCTTTGTCTTTTCCCATGTATAGGTTCATGTCTCCTGAAAATAGGGATACTTTGACTTCTTCCTTTCCTATCTGTCCATCTCCCTTCTATTTCCTTCTCTTGTCTCATTGCTCTATCTAGGACTTCAAACGCAGTATGGAAAAGGAGGCAAGAAGACAATTCAGTTCAGCATGGCTATGTAGCCAGTGTTGGTTCAAACTTCTGGAGTCTGACCCTGAGTAGCATATTTTAGGCATATTTAAGCACAGCACTATTTGGTGAAAACTTATTCTGGTGATAATTAACTCAATCCTACATGCATAATAAAGCATATGTAAATCTCTTTGAGGGACAAAGGAAACTAAATACAGATCAGACGTGATTACATAGCAACAGTTTGCAAAGTTCACAAAGATAGCTCCTGTAGATTGACTGAGAAAAACAAGTTCAAGATGAAGGTCCAAGGGAAGATGCCATGCTGGAAAAGTCCCTAGTCACACAGATAGCACAAAGGACACCAGGCTATTAAATATATCTGCCCTCAGCCTTCTGGGTGGATAACAGATCATACCACTGGTTCTTAACCTTCTTGATGCTACAACCACTTTATAAAGTTCCTCGTGTTGCGGTGACCCCCAACCATAAAGTTATTTCATTGCTACTTCCTAACTGTAATTTTGCTACTGTTATGAATCATAATGCAAGTATCTGATATGTAGGATATCTGATATGTGACCCCCCTGAGGAGGTAACGACCCACAGGTTGAAAACTACTGGATTATACATTCCTTCCTTCAAAGGAACAACCCTGTATGTTTAACATTCCAAGTTCCCCTAGTGTTTTTCTGTGAGTACAAAGACCTCTGTGCCTCATACATAGCCCAGTATAACCACTATGAAAACAAATATGAAGGCCTTCCAAATTTTTAAATTAAACTATCACAGGATCCATTTGTGCCATAGTGAAGGACTCTTACCCTATTATGGAGATACCTAAACATCCATGCTTATTGCTGCCTAAATGACACACAATGGGATTTTATTCAACTCTAAAGAAAAATTAAATGAGATTTGCAGGAAAATGAAGCAAGCTAGAAAGTATTATATTAAGTTGTACATATGAGGGAGTGAGGATGAGTATAGTGTATGAAACTAGAAAGGAGGGGGAAATGAGATGTGGAGGAAACATGGTAAGGCACTATAGTATACATGAAATAAGAAAGAGGAAAGGAAGGAAGTGATGGGGTGGGTGGGTAGAAGGGTATAAAGGGAGGCCCTGGGGGGGGGAAGAGTAGGGAGGAACATTAGCCATTTTGTTTAAAAATATATAATGAAACCCAATGTTGTTTATGACAATTAAAAAATGAAAATAAGCAATAAGAAAATAGGCAATAAGTACAGGGGGTTGGAGAGATAGCTCAGTGGTTAAGAGCACTGACTGCTCTTCTAGAGGACCTGGGTTTGATTCCCAGCACCACATGGCAGTTCACAACTGTCTGTAACTCTAGTTCCAGGAGACCTGACACCCATGCCAATAAAATTTTTAAAAAATGTGCATATGTGTGTGTTTGTGTGTATATAAATAAACATGCCTTTTCCCTGAAGGTAGGGTATTTAGCCTACTGCTCAGATGTCTTTTTTAACCTTGTGTGTTCTGGGTACGCACCTGTGAACAGAGCTTCACATAACAATTTACATATGTTATTGGTCATAAAGTCATGTAGGAAGAACATCCCTCACTTTGTGTCTCTTTGCTTGACTACTGTCTGATGGTCTTTGAGCTGCCTCAAAGAGGAAGAGAAACTCTCTAGGAAAGACCCGTAGAGGCTGTAGAACTTTACATCGAAGGCACCATGGATGTTTACTTTTCCTCTGTATTGGCTGAAACTCCTGCTTTAAGGATCAGTTCCACAAAGATAGGGGTAATACCATCTACTATTTGTGAGGCGGCATTTCACTTGGGTTTTACTTTGCTCACCTGGTTAGGAGTAAGCCCCCTGCTTCAATAAAAAGTCAGTCAAGTGGAATGAAATGCCTCTGAACAGCTCAGCTCTATTCTCAGCTGTAAAGATGACCACTAGAATTTTCATTCCATTTAGACTTACATTTTATAGCTTTTAATAGCTGTTATGTGTGTGCTTTTAATACAGTATACAAAGTATGTTTAAAATTTAAGCTTAATACTTTGTATGTTTTATATGTAAAACTATTCTACCCTGCAAAGATTTCCCAATTCATCTATTATTTTTGTTTGTTTATGGTGCTAGGGGTTAAAGAAACCCATGACCTCAGATATCCTGGCCAAGTGCACAGCCAATGAGCCGTCGTATTTCAAGTCCTTCAAGTTCAATCATTTGAAGGTGCTCCCCAGACTTCATAGAACATACTCATGTAAGACTTTCATTTAAGGTCAAAGGACAGAGTACAGCAAGACAGGAGAATGCACTCATTGAAGATTCCAGGGACATTACGTGCATAAGCCTTCTAGGGGCCTTTTACGGTGCATACTGTACTCTTCCATTGTCTTCAGTTTGAACCACCAAGATCTCTGTATCTTGACTTTAAAAAAGCTCAAAGCAGAATTTTTAAGTAGAATGTTTTCTTTTGTTTTTAATTTTTTGTTACAATTACTGAGTAGAGGGGGGTAGATAGGTCAGAGAACAACTTGTAGGAGCCAGTTCTCTCCTACAATGTGGGTCCTGAGAGTCAAAGTCAGATCATCCGGCTTGGCAACAGGTAGCACTCTTACCTGCTAATCCATGTTGCCAGCTCCAATGTAGAATTTTAAGGACTTTCTTGGCCATCTCGTTGGCTAGGCGTAATGTTATGCCAGTTGGAAACCACCCAAACCCAGTAGTTTGAGACTGTAAACAGCACATAGTAAATTCTACTGTCTTTATCCTGGCCCAGAGTCAAAAACTAAGTGCTCTGGTATTCCCAGAGATACAGGGTGCTGATACTCCAATGATGACACAGGGCTTTGATGCCCCAATGAGGATACAGGGTTCTGATGCTCCAATGATGGTACAGGGCTTTGATGCCCCAATGAGGATACAGGGCTTTGATGCTCTAACTTTAAACCATTATCTCCGTATCTCCCCTCCTCCTTTCTCTTTAAGCTGGATTAAAAAAATGTAGGCATATAGCTATATCTCTTGTCTTTGGCCTCAGCCACAGAGGCTCTTTATGCCATGGACAATAGACTACAAGTAGGTTAATTATCTTTCCAGCTGCCCAATTTCCCCAATTTATGGATGGTTTACAGGCACACATTTCTCAAAAAAGTAGGACTAAGACTATTCCCTTGATGAAACGTTCTTTAATGAACTCACTACTCATTTGCATTTCATTCAGCAGGAAAGAATGAGTGTTTATAAATGAATTAGTACTAGGGACACCATCTTTCATGGATACCCCCCAAAATTTCTTAAAGCTGAGAAAGTTATGACATTCCCAGGGAAGCTGTGAGGATCCAAAATCCATTGATCATTGACCACGGTGATGATGGAGTCAATGGAAGGAAGACACCTGCAAGATCACAGGGAACTTGAAGGAAAAAGAGTTTACTCATCCAGATGACCAGCGAACTGCAGTTCCTCCTCATTTCTCACTTGCTGCTGCCTCCTCTCCTTTCTTTCCATTGCTGTACCTACTGTTACAATTAGCTGCCTCTGTAACTGTTCTCTACTTGTCTGAGTTTATATGTAAGGAGAAAAGTCTTTTCCAGTTTTGTATTCTAGCAGAGTATACAGAAAATGGTGCAAATTATTTGAATCTTTTTGTTTATTTGTTTTTTGTTTTTGTTTTTGTTTTGTTTGAGACAGGGTTTCTCTGTGTAGCTTTGGAGCCTTTCCTGGAACTTACTCTGTAGCTCAGGCTGGCCTCGAACTCACAGAGATCTGCCTGCCTCTGCCTCCTGAGTGCTAGGATTAAAGGCGTGCGTCACCACTGCCCGGCCTATTTGAATCATTTATACTAAGTGGAGTCTAACTTTCAAGGTCCTATGTTAATGAATGACAATGTCAAATCATTACTTGTATAGGCCAAGTCTTCCAGTCATTCCTGACTTCGTCTAGCACCATGCTCACCCTTCTTCTCTTTGGTCTTTCTGAAGACAGTCCATGGCAAAAAGCAAGCCAAAAGAACTATGCATGAAGTACCAAGAAAAACTCCAGCACATTTTATAGTTGTGTAGGAGTTAGCTCCCATAGGCAGTGAACGGATTCATGGTAAACCACAGGTTGGTCACAAAACCTGGGAACAAAATGAGCCTGGTTTGACTAACAGCTGGTAGACCCAGCCAAGGCGGATGGCTGGCAAACAAAGCAAAGGCTGGAATAGAATGATTAGAAGTAGAATGATTAGAGGGGGCTAAAACTCATGACGCTCCTCTGATTGGGCAAACAGAGCCTGATCATGTCCCAGGTCAACAGAGCTTATGAGCTTCCATTGGTCGAGCCACAATATGCTCAGGTTTTGCCTAGTTTCTACCCCAAGACCTTTACAAAGCTCCTACACACAGCTCAGTCTTTTTTTTTTAAATAATAAACTTTATTTCTTAAAGTGAATTTTCAGAGTTGCCATTAACAGTATTCCATAAAGTCAAAGCAGTTTTCTGTCTTTTGGGACCCCCTCCCACTCTCGGGAATCTTTCTCACTTTTTCTAAATAAATCTTTCATTTTACTCACTCCTTTCAGCAAATTTGAGAGGTGACTTTGATGGCCATCTGGCACCTTTGTCCTCTAGACTAAGGCCACCAGAGCCAAGAAAGGCTGCAGTCACGCTCAGAGAATCAACATCAATACAAAACCTTTGCATTTAGTATTTTACCCCCAAAGCTGAAAAGATCATAAATGTCACAGAGTTAGACAGGAATTTACAAATTGCCTTTTTATAACAAACATTGGTTTACAGTTGATGGCCAATATCACTACTCAGTGTTACCAGGTTTCATAAAATAACTTCATATGGCAAAGAACTATTGTAAATATTTTTAGGCTGATATTTCAAGTGTTAAGAAGCCATCTGTAGTCAGACATGGTGACTCATGTCTTTAATCCCAACATTTGGAAGGCAGAGGCAAGTGGGCCTTGTAAGTTTGAGGCCAGCCTGATCTACATGGTGATTTCTAGATCAGTCAGAGCTGCACAGAGAGATCCTGTCTCAAAAGAAAAAAAAAGCCACCTGCTGTCTTCTGTGTCTGTGCAGATGTTTTCTGTAAACAGCTATACTATGATCTTTATTTTTTAACATAGTTTTTACTTACAAATTGATATAAAAATGATGAGAAGATTGTATAAACACTTTATAAAAATTTGCATATCAAATAATAGCTATTTGATATAAGAAAAGAAAGAAATAGTACACTCTATTTTTTTCAGTACAATTATTTAGCACCAGATTTCCCTCTCTCAAGTAGAGAATTCTTTTAAATGTCTTAATAACAACTCATGAGTAGGGGAAAGTTTACTGTTTCTTTAATCTTGAAAGAACACTGAAAGAAAAGGGCAGAGAATGTAGAGTATAGACGACTTCCCTTATGTAGCTGACCACACACAGCTTTAGCTGATGAGGGGGAAACTGGATGAGAATAGGGTTACATATTTCTGTTCAGTAAGGGTATCCATGGTGGTAACTTTCATGATGACGGTAGTCATCCTGGTAGCCATCCTGGTATCCTTGGTGGTAACTGTGGTAACCATATCCTGCATACTCATCTTCTGGGCAACGCATCCCCAGTGACTGCTGAATGGCCATTTCCTGTCTCCGAAGTTGCATAGAATCAATTAAGTCATACACGATGACCATCGACCACATAGGAGAAGGATACCAAGACTTAACATTCCCATCTTTTCCAACTAGAAGCATGGAGAAGTACTCTGGGCTCACTTGGAAATAGTTGCGAATGTCTTTCACCAAGTGGGCTGGCATGTCTTCCCGCTCAACAGTGGAGCTCCCTGGAAAAGCATTGGAATGGTTGTTAGTGCGTAAAAGAGTCAAGAATTCATAGACATAACAAGCCAGAGGAAATCACTGCGAGAGCAGAAGACCCATGAACCTGCTCTCTTTAGCTCAAAATCCAGTTGTCTGCTGGGAGCATCCAACTAGAAATTACATGCCATGTTGTACAAGGTTGTTAGTATAAAACTATGGAACACGGGGCATCTCTTTTGAGAATGTTGCAAAATATAGAACCCATTCCTTAATTTAACCCTGCAACATCGTCTTTACAATCTGTCACTGACAAACAATGATGTTTCTATATACAGACGCGTTTCCAATTAGCTTGCTTCTTGGCATTCCCATTTTCCTTTCAAGAAACAGCAGAAAGCTTGTTTTGTTGTCCAGGGTGAAAAATACCAATTGTATTGAAAACCAATGACTGAAACTAAACTAGTAGCATGTGTGAAAAGAAAAAAGAGTAGAGGGGAACTGAGGCTTTCTCGAGGGTCTACTCTGGCACTCTGCCAACTATTTCATACACTGGCATTTATTTCAGTAGGAGGAAGGAGTGGCTACGCCTTCTGAAACCTTCAGTCTGTAGTCATTTTCTTTAGCTTCTTTGAGCCTTTTATTGCATTTCCTTATCTCAAGTTGATACAACCTCATAAAACAATCATGAGATTAAATGACATAACATAAAACACTTTGAAAACTTTAAACCCGTTATAGACAAAAAGCATGATTTTGATTATAAAAATAGATTTTTTTTTACTGTTAGTTTGAATAATTTTGTACCAAAACCAAGATTAGTCCTTAGTCCTGCCCCTGACACAGACACATCATGGGCACACAAGCATGTTTGTGCACACACACTGTTCTTTGTGGTATGCCTCCTGCTTGCATATAGCTTAACATGATTTAATTAAACTTAATGCTAACTCATAATATTTTAAGATAATGAAACATTACCATTAATTGGGAACAGTTCTAAAACGCCTCCAACTTCCTCTCCAACGCCCAAAAGTTTCAGAATGGTTATGTGACGCAGACCTGACCCAGGAGAAGAAAGCCACAAAATTAGAGGAAAAGATCTGAAAAGAGCTTTTACTTCCCACAACCTGACAACTGGTGAGTTTTCAAGTCAATTACAATTGGAAAAGAATACAGAACATAAAAAGCCAAGTAGAATAATCTGTTTTCGATGTTTCCAAAAGATAGGAAACGCTTTTAAAACTGAAAAGACCAGTTACAGCTTTTAAGATGAGCAAGAATCAGGTGGTTTTATGTGTGAGGAGGGTGGGCTGAAACAGAAGAATTTGCTCTTAAAATGACTCTCTCTATAAAATACCCAAATACAAAACTATTGGTAGTAAAATACCTTAAGCCTGAAGTTTTGACACCTTTGATGGATAACTCGCCCTCAGAAAAGCCACGCAAACCAGGTGCGTGATGTTTAAAGAGTCAGCCACAGGATCGGTACTTCACTTGACTGGCAGGTTCTTACTCACACACAGCATGCCTAGGAGAACTCCAGGCAAGCACAGCTTGCTTCCCATCTTCAGCTAAGGTTTCAGCAAGGGAGGGAAGGTCATGCCTTGATAGCTTGTTGGAATTCTTTTGAAGATGAAAAGCATGCGAAGGGATTCAGAAAGAAAACATCAGGATGAAGCGTCTAGCAGGGGTAATAGCTTGGAGCTAATGATAAGATCAGTGGAGTGTGTTGCCCAGGGGAGAAAATGAAAAGCTTCTATGTGGGAGGGCTCCTGTAAGGAGGAGCCAAAATTAAGGCAAAATGCTGTTTCCCACAGTTTTGTTTAGTTTTCCACCTTTATCTTTTCCCGGAAAGGTGAAGCATTCTATTCCAAACACCAGTGAGTCATATTTTCAGAAGAGATGATCATGAATTTAATGACTCCTGGAAAGCATGATTTGTTCACATTTCCTGTGAGTAACAAAAGGCTTTGCTTGCACTCGAGTGGCACAGGCTTTCTGTGCCAGAATAAAAAAACAACAACAAACACACACACACACACACACACACACACACACACAACCCACCTCTTAGCTCTTGAAAAGGCATCTACAGAAAGGGAGCAAGCCATGAATTTATTTGCTATCATTGTTTTTTGACCTGGGTGGCACACCACAGCCCAGGCTGGCCTGGAACTCACAAACCCCTGGTCTGAGCCTCCTGGTGTTGAGATTATAGATATGGGCCACCAAAGTGGGATTTGTCTTGATTTACATTTTTACTGTGATGAATCCTTGGTTACCCTAAGAACATCTTTCACAAGTAGTACCATTGATGACTCCGAATCATTTAAAATACAATTCAGAATATTGACACAATCACATATTCTATGTCAATAGTTGCAAATTATTAGCCTGGATGAATGGCGGGTAAGTGAGAAGTTCTTGAATTGTCTTACCATTTGGAGCTTGCTTTCTGCTTTCTTTTGAGTTACTTCACATCTTACAATCAAAAAGTGCTTATAATTTAGAGGCACTGGGCCATACCACAGAGTCATATCAGTCCTGATAATGTTTCACCAATCACATGAAGACCCTTCCTTCAAAAATCAAGGACAGTTTTATAGCTGCACCATGATTGTAGACATGACTCTTTCCACTGGAGGAATCAAAACCATCTGGATTTGTAATATTGTAATGACGAACTTTTAAATCAATGACCATACCAACTCTCCATACCTCTAATGACTTAGGGTGTTCTCTCCGCAGCTGCACAGCTCATGGATGTCAGCTGTGACATGACACTATTGACTTCGCCATCATCCCATTTCACACTGAACCTAGTAATAAGTTCTATGTACTGTGCATACGTGTCTGTGGCCAGATTAAAAACAATACAAGTGCTTTCAGTTACCCTAATGTTTTAGTAAGTAAGGTGCCATGCAATTTTTCAAAACATTGAGGGATTTGCAACAAGGAGAAAAGAAACTTTTTTTTTCTTTTTGACTTGACTTAATAAGGTTCAGAACAAGGCACAGTTACACACACCCATAATTCTAGCACAGAGGAGGATATGGCAGGCAGATTTAATAGTGACATTCTGTCTCTAAAAAAAAAAAAATAAGGTTCTGTTTCATTAATTCTCAGAACAAGGTCAATATATGGAGAAACACCCAGTGTTAGTAGCCAGTACCCAAGTATCAGATAAACGATGGTGCCTGTATCATCATCTTGAGACATGTTTAAAAAGAAATAAAAGATAATTAAAAGTAAAGCAGTAGATACTTTCAGTATAGAATGTGAAAGGAAGAAGGTGAGGGGACCTATAGTTGACTAAAACAGTACTTTGAAAGCAACTTCACATTCAATAGATAGAATATGTGTCTGGGAATCTACATCTGGATTGCGGTATATTTGGATGAGCTAAGGCTCTGTTTCAGTTTAGAATCATCCAGAACGAGAGTGGTATGGGAAAGCAGAAAGGAGGTGCCTCCTACTCACCAAAATTGCATGCTTGACCACTGAGGGCAGAGAGCTGTTGTGAATAGGCCCAGTCTTCATCATTAGGGGCAGAGATCACCAGCAACCGCCTCCTCCATCGGAACCTGGAAAAGATGCACAAGGCTGCTGTGACCGCTTCAGACAACAGAGGCCAGTGTAAGAAAGCAGAGCAACATTGGCTGTTGGGTTTTTCCATTCCCAGAATAAACATCCCTGGCCTGTAGAACCCTCCCACGGAATGCCTGCATGATGTGTTGGGTCATGGTCACCGTGAGGTCACTTAGGGTAAAATGAAGCTCTCAGTTATAAGGAAGACTAGTCAAAACTGTGAGGGAGGCAAGCAAAATCAAGACGACAGAGGAGTGCTGAAGAGAATTAGAGTCCCAGCAGAGTGCCTGTGGAGTTCAGCAGGCATTGGGAGATGAGAATACAAACAAGAAAAGGCTAGAAGAAGACTGCTAAATTTTAAGTGGGTGACTGTGGCAGCAAGAAGGAGAACGGGCAAGTCACTAAAAGAGTTAAAGATGGTTTCCGAAAAATAAAAGCCTGGGTCCTCTCCTTAGTGGCCAGTTGTTACTCTAGAGGTAAATGTAAGTTCTGATCTCTATCTCATTGTCATTAATAAAAGCCAATGCAACTGCCCCTAGGAAGTGGAAAGCCATGGGGTTTTGGCAAACCCAGCTTCTTCTGTTAGTACGGCTGTCATGGTGCACTAATAGAGCTTTTATCTTATATGTGGTAACTTGAATTCAAGTTTGTCATCACTACCTTTTGGGTATCTTTGCGCATGTCACGCAATTGAACTAAGCCTCACTTTTCCCTTATTTCTGGAATCGAAAATATCAGTGTCTGTTTCAAAGGGGTATTACAAAATTAAATTCCAAAACCCGTCAGTATGTTATCCATATGATGGCATGGATCTGGGAAATTCTGTCTTCATTTGCAGCTAGCAGCTTAAAAGCCTGTCATTCACATACCTTGGACATCACCCATCAGTTTAAAAGCCTGTCATTCACATACCTTGGACATCATCCATTAGTTTAAAAGCCTGTCATTCGTATAGCTTGGACATCATCCATCACTGTGCCACATGCCAATCCATCTGATCCTTATGTCAGTGGGTCATTTTAAAGCCCACTTTCACTACACACTGAGTGTTCTTCACTAAGGCTCAAGAAAGCAAGCTTTATTCCCCCCCCCCCCCCCCCCCCCGTTTCTGAATGATGAGAGGGACATTAAGAAGGGAGTGATTTGCTCAACTAGTAAATCTAAGATGGTACCAAAGTATAGGCTTGAGGATGACGATGCTTTAGTCATGCTCTCGGGGTCCCCAGTGTGGTGTGATGTATACTTCCAAGGAAAAGTTGAATGGCGTTGTCTCAAACTGGAAAGGCTTGGGGGTGTTGCTTTCTGTCTCAGGTGCAGGCAACCAGCAGGTATTAACAATCCCTATGCCCTATCTAGCTTCAGAGTGAACATGAGAGTTTTCGACCCCAAAGAGAATGGCCTCTTGGAGGGAACAGTGGTTCTGGTGAATGAGGGGAAATAATAGTCTAATGAAATACAAGCTCTAAATGGATGCCTGTCTCCCAAGCCTTGCCAAAAATTGCTTGCTGCGACACTACATTCGCTTCCTCTGCTTGTTTTTCTTCAAAGGGAAAGAAAAACAAGTCTCCACTGAGGATAAGGAGATGAATATTTTGGCACAGACAGAGGGAAAGGAGCATATGAGACAGTCCAGAGGTCCCTGGGAAAGGGAACAGTGGCGGCGGCGGTGGCTGCGTCTCGAGCACGGTTGGTCTCTGGATTTCCCTGCTTCCTTAGGAGGAGCGCCAGACCAGAGCTGGCCCCCAGCCAGGATCTAACCAGGCCAGCCTCTCTGGCCTCCATGGAGCCATTGAGCTATTTTAGTGAGGTCTGTTTTGACTTGTTTACCTGTATGTGCCACTGAATGAGGTTTTGATGGGAGAGGGATGAGATGCCCTGTCTCAGACACAACCCAGAGAAGGTTGCTTCCCATCAGGAATGACGGGACTTCGAGCACAGGGACCCAAGGCCCCAGCCAAGGCACTAAAGGAAATAACATCCAAGGCCTGTCTGTGACAAGAGTTGTGACCCTGCTTAGGTCCCCATTTGGGGGGAAATTGTTCTTCTGTCACTTCAACTTCTCAGTCAGTGAAACCCTACAAGGTCTGCATGTGTTTGCTTCTTTTAACCGGCATTCCAAAGTAGTGTGCATTTGCCCACTCTTTGGGGCTTCTGTCTCAGGGAGAGGTAATTATAGCGTAAAGTACAGTGCTAAAGACCAGACTGGTTTCAGGGTCTGGTCAGTTGAAACCAGGCTGTGCCATCTCACCAACAAGTCAGCAAATTCAAGGAAAATTCCCATTTAGGGACTGGCTTAGTCATAGAACTCCCCCCCCCGCCCCCAATTTCAGGGTTTTTTCTTTTTCCTTTTTCTCTTTGCCTAGGTTTCAATTCCGAATGGTCTACGGAGTTTCTCTCATTGACTATGTGTGGTACAGGGACTGAACAACATGTGGGAATACTGTAATAGCTAGCATTTGTTGATTACTTGCTTGGTGCTAGGTTCTAGCCCCTTGCTACCTTTAGTATTCAATTACCTTTTCACAGTGATTTTAAGAACAAGAACACTTATTATCATTTTGCAAATTAGAAAGCTGAATCCTGGGGCAGTTAAAAAATCAACCCAATATCTCACGATCAAAGAGTGGGGGGGGGGAGGCAGGATTCCAACACAGGGCTATTTTATTCCTGCCATCGAGTAATACATTATTCTGTTTAAAATTTTAAGAAATTTTATTAATTCTCTGAGTATTTCATATAGTATATTTTGATCATATTCTCTACCCTCTCTACCCTCCAGCTCTCCCAGATTTATCCTCCCACTCATAAACTTCCTACCCACTCAACTTCCAGGTTTTTTCTTCTTCTTTTTAAAAGCCATTAAGTGCAATTTTCATTGTCCAGCTACTTTTAGGAGTGTGGTCGACTCACCAAGGGTCACCATTAAAAAACACTGGCTCTCACTCTCCAAGCAGCCACGAAGTGTCAGCCTCTCTTCAGCTAGTTAGTGGGATTTTCTGTCTACCACGAGAGAGGGTGCAGGGAGATTTTAAGTTCAGAGGAGGTGGTTAACTTCAAGGAAAGTGTTTTCCCGACACAACAGAGCAGTTGTAACACAGACTTAGATTATGACACCATGCACAAGACCTGTGAGTGAATATGTACACACACACACACACACACACACACACACACACACACACACACACATGTGATCTTGTGAATGTTAAAAGAATTTGGTGCAATGACAAACCTGCAACCACAAATGAGTTGTGTAATTGAATAATTAGGAAGTACAGCACAAGTTGAAATCTAAGTGAACACAATTGTGTGGGGGGGAGCATTTGAAAATATTCAAACACAAGAACCGATGGGCAACATTTTACATCTGAATGTATACCATGGATGAGTATACAGCAACTCCGGATGGAGAAGGGCCCTTCCCACTGTTATTTTCATTTTATAGTGGAAAGATTTTTAAAGCAGATGAGTTGGGAAGCACAGAGGCAACATAATGGGTGTGTTGCAGACTGAATCCTCATATGAATGATAAATCATACCTGCTTTAGATGAGACACTATGCCCTAAGGGCCCCAAGTCTCCTGGGTCTGCAGGAATTCAAATTATTCGCTTCCTATTCCTTGAATTCCTGAGACCCTGACTAACAGGAGGCAATGTGTGAAGATTCAGCCCATGTGACACACATTTCACACTGAGCCTCCAGCAAATGTTTGCTTCATTTTGGGGAAACCCTCAGCCACGAAGTACAGCTGGAGTGGTGTTTTTATTGAGGTCTCCGTGATTCTATTTGTTGCGTGTGTATTTTTCAATTTCATCTCTCTTAGGGTCTCAAAGTCCTAATGAAATTTTCACCCAACATTGAGAAAGGCATGGAGCAAAGAAGAAATTGTCATTTTGCTTTTCTTACTCTCTTCTCTGGGGGTTGCTCCTATCCCTTGCTGTCAAAGGGCTGTGACTACACAATACTCCCCAGGGAATCCTGGAGCTAGGTCAAGAGGAGTCCTACTTTTAGGGTTTTAGTGAGGCTTTCATTGTCTTGTTGTAAGGATGTGGAAAATCAAACACAGTATATCAAGTCCCATTTGGAAATGGAAGTAGGCTCATGAAAGAAAAAAATCATGTTCACAGCGTCTTAGATTCACTGACTGTATGAAGCAATCCTCTTGGAAGTTTTGAATTTGCTCTGTACTGAAAAAAGGAACAGAAGAGACCCATCCAATATCACCAAATCAACCTTCATAGTTTGAGCCTTGCAACCAGAACCATTTCCAGACACTCATGACTAAGCCCAGCAGACAAGGTGCTCAGACACAGACGAGCACTCTCCCATAAGTACATGCGAAGTGCCAGGTTTCTTTGGTTCTGAGCTCATTCCAGGCAAAATGGCGCTAGCCTCTCCTGAGAACGCAAAGATGATGTACCTGGACAGGAAATTCTCCAGGGACTGCTTCTTGTCCTCCTTGCAGGAAATGCCCTCCTTCTTCTGCTTCTCCATGTCTTTGATTCGGGATTGGAAAGTATCGATCAGATCGAACACAGACTTCATCGTGATTGGCACTTCATAGTATTGCTGTTTAAGAAAGCATAGGGTACATATCATTTATACCATCTAGCGAGGTCTGGGGAAACTTTTTGATTTGGAGCCTAGAGGGTTTGATGGTTTATAAATGCTCTTTTGTAATAGTACTCTCTGCCAATTGCTTAAAATCAGGACTCCAGGGAGCAATTGGTGTATTTATAACGAATTATTTTTGTCTTCTTTTACTAAAAACGATCCATATCTTCCCTACCATACAAACCCTACATTCACTCCCATATGCCCAGCACTAATCTGGTTCCTGTTTATGACACAACCAAAGAAGTGAGGAACAGTAAGTACACTAACATAGAGAAACGAATGACACAGCATCCTAGAGTTTTTAACTTGACTTTCCCATCAAATCCTGTTCTATTTACAGACAATGAAGTTCATTTCCTTGGATCCCAGCTACCCGTACTTTCAAAAGTCACCTGATGTGGATATGGGCCCTGCTCAGCAGAACCAATATAAGGGGCCATCTGAGTGTGGCTTACAACTTGGCCTCAATGGAGTTTCATTTTAGAGATCATTTAGTCCAACTTTTCCTGTGAGAGATGAGGCAACACATGTATGGAACACGTTAATGGAGTGATCTCTCCGCAGGACCACAATAATACTGCAGGTCAAGCCAGTCGTTCTGATGGTGCAGGCAGCACCCCTCCCCCAACATCTTCTTATAATATCAGCATCCTGGAATGATGAAGACAATGAGATCTGTGGCTAGCCTCTGTAGGGATGAAATCTAATTCTAGCCAGGTCAACTCGGACAAGGCACTTACCCATTCTGGGACTATGTTTTTTCTCTCTGTGAAATGAGACACTGGTACTTAATTTATATCTTTAAGACAAGGATTGCATAGGTTTGAGCAAGGTGCTTGGTGCAAGAAAAGTGGCGATAAAAGCTAGCTGTTTTGTTATTATTATCATGACTGCATAACTCAGTTTTCAATGGGTTAGAAACTTTGTCCCTACAGAAAGAAAGTTGATGGAAAATCCTTGCAGTCTTTTTTATCTTAAGTCAGGACTTTCCATAATGAGATCTGTGGTAAGTGCAGGTTTTTTTGAAGGAAGGAATTCCTCCTTCTCTTTTATTCCCAGGGCTTAGATCAATACAGTCATTTAACTAGTGTCTGGTAAGTTCACAGCATTGTGTGATGGAAGGATTTGGTCTGAGTCACATAACTGGGCTAAGTTGATCTCAACCCAATCTTTTTCTAAGAGATCATTTCTGAATACAAATTTGTAAGACAACTGAAATACTAGGACCATTTCAAAACCTTACTACCATGGCGTAGTTTGTGCTGAATTATACATCTAGTGAACTCATTGACCATAGGGAACCATAGTTTATATTCCAAGGAATTGCACCACATCACCCACAGCAAGAGCCCATACCTTAACTCTCAGATCCACATCTGTCAGCACCATGAAGAAGTCATTGTAGGTCATTCCGTACTCTTTCCTCAGCTCGCCGATGAGATGTTGGTCCACCAAGTCCTCATCATCTACCACATGCATAGGTTTCTCATTGTCTTAAGGCCAAAAAATGTGAATAAAAATGAGTACGGCAAAACAGAAAACGTTGAGAAGAGAGTGAGTGGAGACACTGAACTTTCAACCAGCTCAAATCAGATAATACTTCCTAGTTATATATATTTAACTCTCAATATGTGCAAACAATACTAATTAAATCAGTTCTATAGTGAATTGATAGATATAAAGCAACCAAATGAATATGTAAAATAATATTGAAAACCACTCCTCTAAGAATGGCAAACCCATCTCTACCCACCCTACTCACGTGAATCAGAAGTGTTAGCCTTAAGGCTGCCTAGCATTCCTAGAAAACTGTCCATCCTGCCAAAGCATGAGTCTTCACTTAAATTGCCAGGAAACTAGACCAGACATGTTTGTTAAGGTTCACTTCCACTATAGATAATTCTGAGTCTGAAGTCTGTGTCTGTTCCTCTTTCAGCATATAATTAACTTTGGAGTTCAGTAAACATGCACCATAGAGAAAAATAAAGAGTTTATGCTCCAAACCAGTCCCAGGTTCCTTTTGACTCTAGAAGAAGTTAAACTCTTCACTATACAAATTTCGCAAATGAACACAATCTCAAGTAAAATTTAAGAGTCTTTGGAAGACTATGCATCATGCAAGTTTTCAGTCAAAGAAACCATTATAATTCAGAATAGTTCCTGACTCAATGGGAAACATGAAAATCAGTGTCTTACTTAGTTAGGGTTTCTATTGCTGGGAAAAAAAAAAAAAACACTGTGACCAAAAGCAGCTTGGGAAGGAGAGGGTTGATTTCAGTTTACAGTTCCACAGCACAGTCTATCACTGAGAGAAGTCAGGACAGGAACTCAAACAGGGTAGGAATCTGGAGACAGGAACTGATTCAGAAGCCATGGAAGAATGCTGCTTACTAGCTTGCTCTTCCTGGCTTGTTCTGCCTACTCCCTTCTAGTACCCAGGACCACCAGGCTAGGGCTGGCACTAGCAGGACCACAGTAGTGCCAGCCACATCAATCATCAATCAAGAAACTGTATCACAGGGTCGCCCATAGGCAGTCTGGTAGGGGCATTTTCTCAGTTGAGATTCACTCTTCCAAAATGACTCTAGCCTATGTCAAGATGACATAAAACCAGCCAGAGGACAAGACCCAAGGCGTCTGTGGCTTAACATGCAAGTTACATATCTGGAAAGTATTTAAACATTTCTAAGGTCAGGGCAGATTTACAGACTGTCCCTAACTTGTGGTTTGACTTCAAGTTTTTTCAACTTGGTGATAGAGTGAAAGTGATACCCACTCAGTCAAGCTGTGCTTTGAATTTTTATCTTTTCCTAATATTCGTTCATGATGTCAAGGCTCCAGAACCCATTGGATCATGGGTAAGAGCTGAACATGTAGCATAATGTATTACTATGCTGTGCCTCAGAGCTTAGAAAATCGGTAGGTTAAATGCATTTCTTAATTTTAATTTGTGTGTGTGTGTGTGTGTGTGTGTGTGTGTGTGTGTGTGTGTACAGGTGCCATGTGTGCATGCCACAGCATGGGTGTGGCAGACAACTCTCAGGAGTTGGTTCTCACAGGAGTCAGTTCCCTCCTGCTACCTGTAGGATCAAGGAATTGAATTCGGGCCATAAAGTCTTCATACAAGAGTCTCAATCTGCTGTCTGCTTTGCAGGCCCTAAATGTGTGTCTGTATTATAATATACCAGGTCACCATGGGTTTATCAGTATATAACTCCAGGGTAAATTAAAAGATATCTATATTTACTTCCTCTTCAAAACAGGTTAGTGTTTCCCTCAACTCTACCTAAAATTGTATTTTCAAAATAATCCCTCTTATTAAGGATAAATCTGAAAAATAAAATTAGTGAGTATGTGACAACATAAATATTCACAGCTGGGAGGTGGTGGCGCACGCCTTTAATCCCAGCACTTGGGAGGCAGAGGCAGGCAGATCTCTGTGAGTTCGAGGCCAGCCTGGGCTACAGAGTGAGTTCCAGGAAAGGCGCAAAGCTAAACAGAGAAACCCTGTCTTGAAAAAA